>MUZC01003760.1:449750-465275 GCA_002072015.1 Radix auricularia
GGAAGATTGTGGACCACATCAAGGATACAGTTACCAGACATTGTTGGAAGATTGTGGACAACATCAAGGATACAGTTATCAGACATCATTGGAAGATTGTGGGCCACATCAAGGATACAGTTATCAGACATTGTCGGAAGATTGTGGACCACATCAAGGATAAAATTATCAGACATTGTTGGAAGATTGTGGGCCACATCAAGGATACAATTATCAGACATCATTGGAAGATTGTGGGCCACATCAAGGATACAGTTATCAGACATTGTTGGAAGATTATGGGCCACATCAAGGATACAGTTATCAGACATCATTGGAAGATTGTGGGCCACATCAATGATACAGTTATCAGACATTGTTGGAAGATTATGGGCCACATCAAGGATACAGTTATCACACATCATTGGAAGATTGTGGGCCACATCAAGGATACAGTTATCAGACATTGTCGGAAGATTGTGGACCACACCAAGGATACAGTTATCAGACATCTTTGGAAGATTGTGGACCACATCAAGGATACAGTTATCAGACATCATTGGAAGATTGTGGACCACTGTTTATCAGACTTTATTGCATTATGTCAAAGTTATCATTATAATAAAATGGCCAGTGCCATCCGTTAAGCCAATGACTGTTATAACCAATTTATTGGATGGTAACTTTTATGATAAATTACCCCTCAAATATGGATCTTCCGTGTCGTTTTGAATAAAAAATATATATATCTACGTATGATCCTTTTTGGATTAATTAGAAGCCACTTTTCAGGCTAAGCCCCAGACTATTTGGGGTGGGTGGGGGAATGGGGGGTCTAACAACCCTCTCCAAAACACACAAGTTGTGTCGTGCATTTTGGTGTAACATCAACGTAAAATTTTATATTTTAGGGTAATGGTAAAATGTTCGCCGACCCCTGCACTACGGGATCACCTTTCCCACTATTAATACATGTTCATCATTTGCCCCTATCTGAGGGTGAAGACAACGAGTTTATTGTTATGCAGCATAACAAACATTAAAATCATATATTTTATACATAGTAGAGTCAAGGTAAATTTTTCTTATTTCTTTCTCTCTTATAGTTTCATAAACAAAAAACGTTTTCTTCAATTTGAATACATTTGAAAAAAAAAAAGAAGTCAATCAAAGATAAAAAGTGCATTGTATCTTTTAATTTATGCTCCAAAATGTTATCAATAAGATAAAAGATTGTCATAAAACTCCATATTTACAAAATTAAATATACTAGAGATTATACATAACATCATAAGTCATAAGGCAGTGTTTTAAGTAAATAACATTTTTAACCCATTCAAAGCATTGCTAGCCAAGGAGCAAGTTAATAAAACAAATTGACATCAATGCCTTACAGAAGGTTATAAGTAGACACAAGCTCTTGCAAAATGCTTGGCGTAACAGAAAAACAAAAAATGTTTGAAAAATTGTGCATGTATTAATACAACTGATTCAGTAAATAATTAAAAAGATGTGATTGTCACAATATATTTTTTACAATGTCCCAAATAAATTTAGCAAAAAATTATCCCTGACATTCAAAGAAATAGAACTTCATTCACAATACAAATACTTTAGAAATACCCCAATACAATTAATGGGAAACCTCAGTATAACAACACTCCCGCCCCAATCCCCCACTCCCATTCAGAAAAGTTATTTTTAAACTCTTCATGACAAGTTTTCCAAAAAGAAAGCTTTAATCCAAATGCTGCAATTTTTTCTGAGCAATTTAAATAAAAACAAACAATTATTTCTGCCTATTACATAAGAAAACCATATTGTTGAAAGGTTGTTTTAAAAAAGCATTATAACCTTTCGTGGGCATATATGTAAATGCCATTTTCAGCTTTCATTGTTACACTGGGAGTTCTGCGACACTTTTGCATTGGATCTACTGAAAGTTTAAATCTGAAAGGAATATATTAGTTAATATATAATTAGCAGGTAATTACAGTAAAAACAAAGCAAAAAAAGCCAATAATATAAAATAACATGTCAATGATATTTAAAATGGAAGATTTACTCTTGATAAATATTACAAAATCATGTAATTTCTGTCAAATTATGTGTGAAAATTTTATTTGTGCCCTCTATGTTTTTTTTTTACATTTAAATTTCTAGTACTCAGTCAAATTATTTTTATTTGCTTGTTTAAAGTTTTAAAGTAAACTAGCAATGGAATAGATCAATTACTGTCCATATTTCCAAACCTTGATGTAGACAAAAACCAAATTTCTAATGGCTAAGACATTAATAAAAAAATTGATAGATGAAACAGAGTAGCATCAATAGCCGTTGGGGGCATATAGGTGGAAGGTCAATGGTCAGTCTAAATGTTAGACTGATTGACCAGGCCAGGACCTTACAAGAGCTGTGGTTCCCACCCACTGAGGTCGAGTTTCCTAATCTTGATGGAAGGACAATCAGAAGCCATAGATCCTGTTTCTAACAAATAATTTTAATTGAACTTACCGTTGAATCACTCTGCTTACTGTAACCTTCATTTCATTCATTGCAAAATTTTGTCCAATACAATTTCTGCGTAAGGAAAGCATACAAAAATTACAATGACTTTTAGCAATAACCTAATGGAGTTATCAAAATTATGGGAAATATAATTTTGTAGTTCTTACTGCATCTACAGAGTCACATCATTGATATTCTGAATTTGATATTGCTCATGAGAGAATGATTACTCATTCTTACTCAACAGACACAAAATAATGTAAATTTATTTTGTGGTCTTTAACTACCAACCAACAACACATAAACTTTAGCTTGTAGTCTCAAAAGCGTTTGCTTTCCCATAAAGAATTAAACTACAATTTGAATATGAAATGTTATATCTGTCCATAATTTATCAAAACAATCATTAGCACAGCCTTTTAGATAGGTAGTTTAATAAGATCAATGTATGCAAAGTCCGTTAACTAACCTTGACCCAGCAGAAAAGGGAACAAACTGAAAAGGATCCATTTTTTGCTGATTGTCTGGATGAAACCTCTCAGGGTTAAAGCTGTGTGGATCCTCCCACAAATGAGGATTGTGATGCAAGATCCATATATGGATAGCAACTCGAGTGCCTGATTAAAAAATAAAGTAATTCTTTGCTATGTGGTTATTTAATTTGTAATTCAAAAAGAAACATTACCATTTAATTTAAAAATTTAAATATAGACTTTTATGTAAGATTTACTAAATGATTGTATTCTATTAAATTAGGAGGGTCAGAATTATAATTTAGAACATATTTGATGTGGACCATGCTTCACATAAAAATACTGGCAAATAGCAATTTAGATAATTATCCACATTATTTTATATCTTGTAAACTAAATGACTTGTACTGCATTTTTAAAGTATGTTCTGAATTTCAAATTTAACTTGTAATGTGGGGGCAAGGATTGGCTCTGAGCTTACAGAATTTACTTCCCAATTTGTGAATTGTAACACCTTCTTAATAGATACCTGCAGGGATGATGTGCCCCTGAATTTCACACTCTTCATTAGTTCGTCTCTCAATAAATGGAACAGCTGTATGTAATCGCAAAGCTTCTTTGATACACATTGTGGTAAATTCTAATTTTGCAAGATCATTCCTATTTAGTCAAAGAAAAATAAGGAAAGAAATGATCATACGCGAAATAGTTTAAAAAATGGAATAAATATGTTATTTAAACAGGGAATAAGTAGACCTGACATGGACCCTCTGACTCACAGAATCGTCTCGGCCCTGACACCTCATTGTGTTATTAACAGTGTTAAGTTAAGGAGAAACCTCCAAGTACAGAGCTGCCTATGTACTTCCTCTCCGATTTGGTTACTAAGCCATGTGGCCGCATTGTTGCAAGACTTGACCCTTTGGTACCCCGACAGACCGGATTGTCTTCCCTAAGGGGAAATTTTCAAGATAAGAGATGGCTTCTTTTGTATGCCCAAACATCATCCACACCACTGAATGCACAGACACACCTGTTAGAATCAGTCTTGAGAAAAGAATTATTTAGAATACGGCACCATTGATCCACATGGGATGAATGTTTTGTACTCTCTGACATGTTAAAACTTTGCTGCACTCACTCTTCACATGGGCTATATAATAATATAACCTCGGTACTACTCTCTTCCTCCTTGTTGGATAAGTTTTCATGTTATTTTATTCTATTTATTCAAGGGCACATTACTTGTTTTTGTCTATTTGTTTGTTGAGAAAGTTTTTTGTCATAATGTTAATAGTTTTGTGACATCATGTCAGGCCTTTATATACCCTGTTTAAATAACATGTTTTCACTAAAAGTCTGATTACAGTCTAACTCTTATTAAAAAATGGAAATCGGTTGTTGGGGGCGGTGGGGGGAGCTGACATTGAATTCAACAGGACTTTGAAAACCTTGAAATAATTTTTTTTTTAAATGTAAATTCAAAAAAACAATTTTTTACTATCAAGTTTATGTTTTTTCTAATGTTCATTTTGAATAATTTTTTTATACCGGCTTGATATGTTTATTAAAAAAACTTTTGGACAAAAAAATATTTTTATTGAGGTAAAGTCTTGTTGTCACTAACCACTCTAAGTGTTCCCTCCCTTGAAGTACTTCAATGACCTCATCATATACCCTCTCCTGGTACTCTGGGTGTTGTGCCAAGCAGTACAGAGTCCAGCTCATACCACTGGCTGTAGTGTCGTGGCCTGTAATCAGTATTTTGTGAAGATTGCCCATGAGTAGTTTTATTTTATCAGACAATAATAGAATCTAAAAACAGAGTTTACTCATGATTTAAGTTATATTCTACCACATTTAGTGAGACAAAATATTTTACAAACTTTTTAAATCAGCCACAATGCCAAAAACGTAGTGGGTGAGCCGATTTAGATTTTGACAGAACTGACAAATATTTAAGTAATTGTTTAATTAATTCATTTTAAGTATCACTTTATAAACAGGTATATAAATTTATTTTACTTTCTTGCTAATTTATAAGTTCAATTAAATTAATGGAACTTCTGTATATAATCATTAAACTTCTTCAATGCAGTCATAAATTATAATTTTGCAAGATAGTTCCTCTATCGTCAAAACAAAGAACTAAACACTATCAGTGGAATGACTTTTTAAAAATTATAAATAGAGGGGGTCGTAGGGTGTGCCATTCAATTTAATTTAAATTTCCTTATTTTATTAAATTTTTATGACCCAGCAAAGATTACCCCGAGTGGGTAAAACATGAAAATGGAATTATTGTGCAAATTTCAGATCACTAAAATAAACTTATTGAAATGTATTTTATATCTAGAGTGTGATTACTGTGTACCTTCAAACAAAAAAGTGTCAACTTCATTTCGGATTTCTAATGGGTTCAACCCATTACCATCCTCATCTCTGGCAGTCAGTAATGTATCTAAGAAATCCTTAACTTTTCTCTGTGAGATTTGATCACCTTCTTTTTCCTAACAGTGAATTTAAAATATATGCTGTAGCTAGTGTAATTTTACAATATTGACACCTTAATTAATTATAGTAACACCAATATCACTAAAGAGTATCTCTTCTTCATCATATGTCATAATTCTATCATTATCTTTTAAACTTTATTCATCAGTGCAAAATGCTTAGTGCTCTGTCAGTGATTCTTGACCATCCTTATTTTATTCAAGTAGTAGATGTTTTATAAACAAAAAATAAATTTGAACTTACTTAATTCAATGTTAAATTAATCCCTCACATTGTAAGTTTATAAAAGTTATTTTAAAAAATGGTATTATTCTAATACTAGATTTAACTACCAATTCTTTCCTTCGCTTTTCAATTATTTCCTCTGCCACTTGATGAGCAACATCACACAGTCGATAAAACTTCTTGCCATGAGAGGTCAAACTGTAGATAAACTCATTGTGTAAATGTGGTTTTCTGAAACAGAATATCATGAGCAGAGGTTAATAAGAATTGAAATAAGAATTAAAATAAGTTTAAAAGCTTTGGTATTAGTAGAAGATATATAAAAATGTAAAAAGAGAAAGAGCGTACTAAACGTAAACAACATAATTTTTTAGGTTTCAAAAGATATTTTTATAATCTTACAATGAACGGTCAGCCCACATAGCTTGTAGTTGACCAATAGCATCAATGTAAGCACTTCCTGACCTGAAAAACATGAAGGTGATAAATTATTCTGCAACTCTAAGTAAGATTTATTATGAATGATTTTTTAAATACTTAAATCTTTCAATATGTCTTAAGCGTAAAACTTGTTAACATTTTAAGAAATCGTTTAACATTAATTTTATCTCAAGTCTCAAAAAATATTTTTAATCTTAGTTCACTCTGCCTGAACTATCCCATACATTCCAGGAAATTATTCAAAATCTACAAACTATTGATTAACATTGGTATATATAAAATGCAATAACCCAAATATTATAAATACATTTCAATGATTTTTTAAGTGAAAATACATATAATTCTTAATTTAATTGATTAATATATAAAATAAAATCATATCCCCTAAGACACTAAATACTTTGTCTTAATCAATGTTTCCTTTAAGGTGGCTTGGACCTTGTGCAAAATAACAAAACTTGTGTGCAAATTTGCACAGCATCTATTATAGTACAATATCATAATATAAATTTTCTGGGCAGTATTTAAAAACTGCTACACGTCTTTGGTCTATACATCTGAATGGTCGCGCAGCCAAGTCAGCCAGCCACACAGCTTAAAGGGAACATTGGTCTTATAATCAAATAGGTAAATAAAAAATATTCTACCCTGATGTCTGACAATTAGAAATATAAGAAAAAGCACATCGGAGGATAACATCCAAGGCATCCAGATTGATCAACGTGTAAATATCAAATGACTGATTAAGTCTGGCCAAGCCTTCAATTTTCTCCTGTAATATTAATACAAAATTAAGAAAAAGAGCTGACAAAACATTTTACAATTTGAGAACAAGGTAATGATAATAATTGTTCAGCATACAATTTAAATAGTAACAAATATAACAACAAAAATATAGCAGATGTTGTATCTGAACTACAGTTTTCCCTTTCACAGTAGTAGCTTGGAAAATGAAAGCCATATCGTTTAAAAAACTTGTATTATGAAAGAAAATTCCAAAGTTTTTTACACCCTATTAAAGGGGAAAAAAATGTATAATACAAAATGATGTCTCAGTGTCTCAGTCTAAAGAGAATAATTATAAAGAAAGGCTAGGTTCCCCAGTAAATTATCAATTGTGATAAGACTGGTTATTTTGGAAGGAAATGCCTCATTTGACTTCCATCATGGAGGAAAGAAGAAGCTACCCATCCATAAGTCTACGAAGGACAGGCTTATGCTTGCACTCTGTGCTAACAACAGTGGAGATTACAAGGTTAAGCCCTTACCGTTTTACTATTCAGAGACACCTTGACATTGAATACAGCACAAAGTATTTTAGTTTTATTATAAAATTAAAGTGGTATAGTATTTTCATGGTGGTTGGAATGAATTGGGAAATTTACATATACATATGCAAAAGCGAACATGTCTTACAAAAAAACTAAGATACGAACTAATTTAGTATCTCAAGGTAATACTGTATTGTTGAAACTTACCTGCATGCAGTCCTCCCTTCATTATCATAAGCAAAATATAGAACTATGTACGCATTAGTATGAGGACTGAGCTTGTGAATGAGGACAGAACTAGTCTGATTGTTGCCTCTAATTTATAAAAAATTTTACAAACCACTGTTCTAGTTATTTCACTGAACAATACAAAAATATTTTTTAAAATCTGGCAAATAACAAGACAAATCTGTAACTATTTCTAGGTATTTCTGATCTTCAAAATTCAAACTTACTATTAATATATCTGCACACTGATTGTAAACATCTACATAGGGTTTCAAGATTTCAAAATGAAAAGCTGGAGTAAGCAGACGTCGACTCCTGGCCCATTTGGCTCCATTGGCTATCAGCAAACCTTCTCCCAACCAGCGTAGTCCCATATCATAGGGTGTGGCTAGAAATGTATTACGGGACTTTGGAGCTGTTAAAATAAAATAATTTTAAAATATCTTTTAAGTCTTTAAAATGATCAGATTATTGATTGTTAAACCTTTAAAAAAAACTTTAAAAGAAGAAGTATATTTTGCTAGTTAATTTTAAAACATTCCAATCTAATTATTTAATGTTAGCCACAAAAATATATATATAGTCAAAGGCAACTGTACTTAAGAATGTCTTGCAGTCTGAGATTGAGCAAAATATTACTTTTTAAACATTAATTTAACACTTTATTATGAAAATATAAAAAAGTATGACTTTATTAATTCATTTCCAATGACAAAAATTTTACCTTATCTGTTACAGATGCTCCTTCTACACAGAAGATTATTTTTAAATATAAAAAAACTGTTCAACTCACCAGAGGATTTTAGAATTGGTCGTATAGCATCAGGGTGGTACAGTATACAAGCTGGTATAAAGGGCCCTGCCCATACCAAATGAAAGTAGCAGTTTTTTAATGCCATGTTGTAGTCAAAGGTCAAACCTTCCTCATTATTTCCTGGAAACTTAACAACCACAAAAATAAATTTAAATTTTTCTCTGAATATTATCCATTCTATAAGCACAGTAATCTTGACCTCAACCTTTAGATTAACACAATCATGGTGCCACTTCTATTCTTAATTTTAAAAGTTGATTTATTCTCAAGTTAAAGTATCCTTTTTTTATATACTTAAAAATATAATTTTTTTATAACAAGTTTATGAGGTATCAAAAACATGAATAAACATTAAGTGTCATAAAAAAACAATGATAATTTTTTAAATAATATTAAAAATAATTTAATTTTGTATGCCATTTCTTTTTTGTAATCTTATAGTAATAATGTGATGTTTCTCTTAAGTAGTGAAATGATCATTATTTGAAATAATGTGAGAAATAAAAGTATTTTGAAAAGAATTCTTATATGGAAGAAAGGTATGCTTTGATCCAAATAGTTCAATTAATTAATAATGTTTTCTTCATTTATTTATTATTGTTTTGACTGGGTGCTTGAATAAACTTTCATTTTTCTGATAATTTCCCCTCTGCTGTGTGCACATCTGAGCACAGTTTCTAAATTTTAAATAGCCTACCAAGCTCAGACTGTCTGTCAAAGTATAAAAATATGTACAGACCAAGAGGATTTTACCTTCAATGAAATTTATTGCACTAACAATTATAATTTTCTAATTATGGTCAAAAAACATTTAAGGTTGCACAACTAGATAAATATTTATTATCTTTATAGAGTTTTTAGTGCATACATCTAAACTTGTGTCCTGCATCATAAAGTGGAAAAAATTATTGAGAATCGTACTTACTGCATGCAAAGTTCCTGTTGTGTATCTATAGTCTGCAGACATTGGCAGTTTGAAATAAGCTTTCCGATAAGCAATGAACTTTCTTAAATATTTAAAAAGCACATAAACCACAAGAGCAAGTATAAGGTAAGTAACAATCATTCTGGTGCAGGTTTCAAATTGAGTAAAGATTTTCTAAATCTGTGGAGGTAGAAAATTAAACGATTCATCATCAATTTTGTCTTAAACTGAAACAATCATTTAAGCTTTAAAAGCTGTGTTATTCATCAAACAGTTATTGTAAAAACATAGTGGCCAAATAATGATTATTAGCTTTGCTTTAACTTAAACCTGTCAATTATGTAGGCCTAATGTATATGATAGACTTTGGAAAGTAACTGAAACAGCAGGGATTGCACTTATTATACTTAGTTAGACCATGTGACATGTCCATTGTAAAAACAGTAAAAGTAAAAGCTGAAAACAACCATTTTTCAAATTTTTAACTCAAACATTTTTATAGTTTATAGTATAGTGATCTTGAAACTTACCTGACTAAACTATTAAAATATATAACAGACATTGAGACATAAAGTACTTTAATTTTAATAAAGTTCAAAAAATTAAAACACGAGTTATAAACTTAAGACAAATTTAAGTGAAAGTTTAGGCCACAATACTAATAATATTAATATACTGTACAATAATTGACAATATCATTAATTAATATATTATATATAATTTTAATAAATATATAATTATAATATAATTATTATAATTATATAGTTAATATTATTAATTATTAATATAGTTTAGATGGGATATCTGTAATGAAATTTAATATTATTTATAAATTATTATCTTTCTCATTGCGGCAAATCTTATTAGATTATTTTTCATTTAATTTGTAATTAAATTATTTATGACATTGCCATTGATCAAAAATATATTTTTCTCGCTATCACAAAAAATTTAGAATGCAAACTTTACTTTACGTATTTTAATTTTAGTTAAAGCATCAAATAAGCACTGCCAGTGATCCGTCTTTCACATTATCTGGAGAAAAAATCCTGTCGTTCTTTTAACTTTTAAGAAGGGCAAATTTTCTCATACTCATACACTAATTTGGTTGCTCTATACTCTATGACTCTGTCTACGCTTGGCAGCAACCTGCTGCATTATGCTAGGCAGGATTTAAAATGAGATTTTGTAGTATCGGTTAGTTAATTTTCAGCAATACTCCAATTCAGATTCGAAAAATTATAAAAATCTCATCTATGAACAACTTCGATTATGTCCAAATGTATGCTCTTTTTCTTATAATTATAAATTGTAACTTTGTAACTACGTCAGTAACCAAATTATTATAGAATCTGAGTAAAAGTGTAATTAATAATATTGATATTAATTTACTATCTCTATGCTCATAAAAATCCAACACGCTCAAAATAGAAGTTACAGTTAAGTCCGGGCGGGAGTCAGTTTGATCACAACTCGAGTACGGTGTAAAGATATTATTATTATA
Source organism: Radix auricularia (assembly GCA_002072015.1). Taxonomy (NCBI): domain Eukaryota; kingdom Metazoa; phylum Mollusca; class Gastropoda; family Lymnaeidae; genus Radix; species Radix auricularia. The sequence continues at coordinate 460,633 of MUZC01003760.1, forward strand.
ACTATGAGTCGGAGTTTTAACATTTAAAATGTAACGAAACCTCAGGGTTGTACTATGACCTCATTTCCTAACTGGCAACCAGGTCTTAAAATATGTTAGCAGACGATAAGGCAACGAGTTCAAAAAAGGTAACAGCATTAAATTCATTAATAGTGTCAAGTTAGTTGACACAATTTAAGTCCTGTAAATTGTATTCTTTCTTTTGTGTCACCATACTCATATGTGCCGCCCGTGGCAGAACAACTGGTTACCGCCCCCAACCCCCCCCCCGGGGAAAATATGTTGATTCTCTATAGTCTATAGGAAAGATAATTTTTATTAGAAAGTAATGACATTATAAATTGGTAACTTTCCTTTTATCGGACCACCAAACACACCCCTCCCTCTCGTCACACATCGTTACAAATGTGTGGACCCCTTCCCCCTGCACACACCGATGGGGAAATATATTTGCTGCTACTGGCGAGGCATTAGATAGACTTCAGGAATCAGGATACAAAATAGTAAATGTGCCATGGATCCATTTTTTTCTTTAAACAAAGAGCTCACAAGAACGGAAGGCAGGAACCTTATTAGTCACAATGAAATATTTTTTTATTCTGCTATTTTTTTTTTTAAAAAACTTTTGGAATTATGTATTATCTGGAAGCATATACTTTATGATGTTATAAATTATAGTTTCTAGTTTTAAAATTGATTTCCAGAGAAACTAATGAAGTACTTGCTAAAATTTCAGGGAAACGTTATCATTTTAATTTAACTTTCCAGTCAAAGAGCAGGAAAGCAAATTGTTGGTGATTAAAGCGAATATTAGTGTTGTTTTAGTCCCAGGTCTATTTTAGTTTCAGTTTTTATTTCGTTCTTTCTGTAATAATTTTAGTTTTAGTCTAGTTTTAGTTTTAGGCCCAATTTTAGTTTTCGTTTTAGTTTTCGTCGACTAAAACTAAAACACCAGAGTTTTAGTTTTCGTCTTATTCTTTTTAGTTTCACTTTTAGTTTTAGTCTTGTAAACACCAATAGCTAATAACATCATTGTTCATGGCCAGTTGTTGAAACAGATTGAAGCATAATAATAGTAGTCACAGAGATGACAGCTCCATTCACTCCATTGTCACATTATAAGTCACATTATCACATTGTGTTATATGCCAATGCCATGACTCAATTTTTGACTATGTTGTAGACTAGCAGACTTGCAGTGCATGTGCAAAAAACCCCCAAAAAACAAAAAAAAACAAACAAAACAAAACGTTATAACAATAAGAAACCAAAAACGTAAGTCAAAATTAAAACAAATGACCTAGAACTCTGAACTAACTAAACTAAGTAACAACAGTTCACTTGAAGAGTGAAGACTAAAAGTCAAAACAAATTACTGTTCAGCTTGAGAAAGACCCGTTTTTCAAGACTCTGATTAGTCCTGTTTCTTTCCCCAGTAGTCAAATCACCACAAAGAGAAAAAAAATTATCTCCACCTAAGCCTCCGAAGCTGATGCATTCAATATATCTAAAGTCAATGGTGCATGCAACGGAAACGTTTTCTGAACGTTCTGTGAATTCCAGTAGCTTAAACCATTGCCATCCTCACTGACCGCTGTGGCAGCTTCTTGATAGTGCAACAAATAATCTTCCAGTTCGTCTTCAGGCCCACGAACTGCAGATATAATATTAGTGATTAGTGAGGTGTTCGCAATGTGTTGCGTCAGGGATTTGAAGCGCTTGAGAGGAGGTCCAGATGTAGTCAGGGCTGTTGAACCAACGCTATCAGGAGACGCAGTTGCAGTGATATTTCGGTTAGGAGTAGGCTGGCCAGCAGCTGAAAGCACTTGACCAAGCTGTGCACTTACTGCGGCTACTGCTGCTGCTGAAGCAGTTTCTTCTCGCAACACAAACTGTTTTCTGCATTTAGAAGATGCTCTTTTCCTGAAATGAACAGTGCTGACACAGCTGTAGGATCAAGCAGGCAAGTTTCAGGTTTAGGTTAAAAAATATCAGACTCTGGTTCCAACGCAAACTCAGATCGTCGCCTCAAACCATCCAAAAAGGTGACTGCTATGTCTTTGAGTGATGCGTCCAGAGCTTGATCAGACTGTGCCTCAAGAAGATGATATTCTATGTCCTTAAGGGCTGGAATTACTGATGACATAACAACTTTATCGTCTTCGAGTAAACGTGTATGTTCGGCAAATCGCATATTTAGTGATATTTAAAAAACAATTATTTAAAAAAAACTAGATTATGACTATTTTTAAAATAAAAAACCTAGAAACCTAGACGAGGTAAAAAACAAAAACAAAAAAACACCTAAATCTAGTTGAAAAACCTAGCGCTGGCAGCACTGATTATCGCCCAGTTGATGCGCATGCGCGATCATCAAAGAAATTAGATACGTCCTAGGTCATAATTCATAATAATTTCGTAGAAATGATAATTCGCCCGCAGTACCGGAAAAGAACGATAAATGGGGATTTTAGTTTTTATTTCGTTGGGGAGTTTTAGTTTCAGTTTTTATTCAGTCTTTTGTTTACCAGATTTAGTTTTCGTCTAGTTTTAGTCTTGCTGCTAATTTTAGTTTTAGTTTTAGTTTTCGTTGACGAAAAAGTCCACATTTTTGTCAACGAAGGTTTTAGTTTTAGTTTTCGTCAACGAAAACAACACTAGCGAATATTTTGTCCTGTTGTGTAAGGAAAAAATTGTTTTGTTGTTTTTTTTTTAATTAAAAAAAGAACATTTGAGCGAAAGCTGTATTCTTCATAAGATGAGGTTATGGCAGTTACAGTACAGAATTCGAAAAATAGATATGATTTTCGTACACCGCAGCTAAGGGGCGATCCTTTAAGTACGTCACGCTATTTTTGACCATTTATACCCCCCTCCCCCTATCACAAACTGCCACAAATCTTGAGCCCCCGCCCCCCACACACCCCTGCAAAAAAGTATGTCACACTTTCGAACAATTTTTTTTATTAATAAATACTTCAACATTTATCTAAAACATGCGTGACGTCACACATGGCCTGACCATCCCTTCCCCTGTCACAAACTGTCACACTTTCTTACAATCCCCATCAAAAAGGTTATTCAATATTAGATGCCCGCACAGTTGCTCATAAATATTGCAAAGAAAGGGGGGGGGGGTGAACAGACACAAACTACATCACGAAGAAATCAGACGGTATAACTGCCGACGCATTGTTGTTTTGGAAACATATGCTCTACGGTTAGCTACTTGTCACCCCCCACCCTGCAACACCCTAGTTTGCCAAAAATAAACTAATAGCCAAATCGCGTCGTAGCATACGCCGCTAATGATTTAGTGACGGGTGGAGACTTCCTGAAAAACACAGTTGTCCAAATGAGGTGGGTTTGGGCAAACGACTGTGAGTGAATGAAAAGAAGGAACTCTGGAGAGAGCAACATACAATTGTTGTATACAACAAAAGTAATTGTTGAGGAGAGTGTGTGACTACTTTTCTGTCACTGAGCACAACAGAGAGCACGAAGTTATCATGCCAATGTCGAGAAACAAAGCTTACAGCAGTGTTACGAAGTCATGCAGGGTTGCCAACTCAATAAAATAATATTTACTGACAAATATAAGAACTCTCAACAAAATTTGCGGACAAAAACAAATTTTTATGGACACATTTAACATAAAACGCCGACCTTAAAACGATCGAATATGAAGCATAATCCAAGCATTGTAGCTAAAAAAAATGTAAGGTATCCATATCAGCACGTCTCTATTCATCATCATCATCATTTGTCCTTTGGGTTCCTTGTGGAACACAGGGCTTCTGTCAAAGCTCGCCACTGTTCACGGTCCCTTGCCAGCCGCTTCAATTCTTCCCAGCTCTTTCCAGTTCTTCCAGCCTCATCTAACATGCTCCGCCTCCATGTACGCTTGGGTCTTCCTGGCTGGCGTTTTCCATGGGGGTTCCAATCTAGGACCTGCCTCACCATGCTGTTATCTTTCCAAAGGGTGTGTCCAATCCATCTCCTCTTCTCAAAAGTCAACAGAAAGTCAACACATCTCTATTATCATCGTCATATTCTATAACATTAGTTTATTGTATGACATTCATCATCATTGACAGTGTTTAATTCCTCCTACTTATGATCATACATCGAAACATTTACACTGTCGATCATTGTGGGAGTAATTTTTCCAGTCCATTTCTCAGAGTCGGTACTTTCTAACATTGGAGTAGACAATTTGTTTCTCAAGTTGGTTTTCAATAAACTAACAGCAGAAAAGAAAAAACGCGTTTACTTTTGCTGTTCCATGTGCAAGCGCCAGCATTGTTTGTGCAAACGTCGAAAGTAGCGGACATCTGTAATCTTTGTTTTCGAAATTTCTAGTCATTTGTCAAATTTGATGCCAGAAAGCACCATAACCTCAGTCGGCCTTGACATTGCTTAAATCTGCAACTTGTTAATCAATAAACTCGGTCTCTAAATAATCAAAACCTGCTGGAAACACACTTTTTGGAAAAATCTGGGCCAGTTCCAAAATTTCCGACTGTTCCACCGATATTCTGTTATTGGGTTTTAGGGGGCAATCCATAAAGTACGTCACGCTCCAGATGGTGGGGGAGGGGTGTAAGAAAGTGTGACAGTTTGTGACAGGGGAAGGGATGGTC
>MUZC01003760.1:468613-499860 GCA_002072015.1 Radix auricularia
CATTCGTTTCAATGCTTCTCTATTCTTTTCCACTTAGCGACGCTCCTGACTGACCAAACCAGATATTGCAGTTTTGAAATACGATATTTAGCAAGCCAATATTGTCGTATTGCAGTTTAGTGATTGATTAAAAGTTTCGTGTTTAACAATATTTTTTCTGCTCTAGTTACACCTTTTTAGTGTTCATTAAGGGCTTCTTAAGGGGGGCGCCATTTTAGACCGAACAGGTGCGCGGGGGGGCGACCCGCCCCCCTGCCCTATAGCTAAATCCGCCACTGCCCTGGAGTCATGTTCGAAAAGAAAGTGGGAAATGAACGGGCACAAACACAAACATTTTTAAAAATTAAAAAAGTAATGTCTTAGCTGAGGCTTGAACCTGCGACCTTCCGCGTGTTAGGTAAATGTAAAAAAACCCACTACACTACGAAATACATGCTATTCTGTTGTTCTGAAACAACGTAGTAATTGACCTCATTTCAACGAATTGTTGGTCTCGATGACCCCCCACGCTGTGCACTACATTTTCTGGCCAGCTGATTGGTCGGTGGGGTTAGACAGCTTGCTTGGTGTCCGGCATGGTTCAACCATGAGGAGAATTATAGAGAGAGATAATACTCACCGCGACAGTCTAGCACAACTGTTTTCATGTTACATATAGATAATCTTAAAAATTCATTAATTTAATTGCAGTATATTCGATTTATATGAAACTTTGATAGATAATTTTTATCGTCGCCACGAGTCTGCCTGCAAAATTTCAGCTCGCTAGCGTACGGGGACGTGGGTTAAAAATCGATCCAAAGTTTTTTGGGGGAACCAGATGCTGTAAGTTAATATAAACGATTTTTAAAAAAAAGTCTAAAGAACTTGTCACCTTAAATTCAAATTCAAAATGAGCTCATTGCAGTTTTAAAAGATACAGTTCATAAAAAATCATATTTCTGGAACAAGAGACCAAATATTATTCCATTGAATTCGATAACTCTCCATATATTTCACATAATGATTTTTTAAAAAGTCCAGTTGTGCCATGTGTAAATATTAATAATAAAAAATAGACGTTGCTCAAAAACTTCATTGAAAATGATTTTAAATAAATAATGTTTTAAATAAATGGACAGAGGAGACCCAACGTGAGTTAATTAATACTTTTTCATGGCTGGAAACTGGAAAGTATAAGGACTAAGGACTCAAAGACGTCAATCTCAATTTTTTAATAATTACTTTGCTCATTATTAATGGTATGGTTTTAAAAGTCCAAATGTGTGTAATTCAGACTGCTTAGGCTTGATGAAAATGCATTAATTCTATGAAAACACAATAGTTTTTTTAATATCATAAATAATATAAGAATACCAAATTAAAACTTTGAGATTTTTATTATTTTTTTCTTCAAAAAATGCAGGAGACACTAGCTGACGGATTATTTAAAAATTAGAAGGGTGCAAAAATAATGACAAGAATTATTTATTAATTCCAAATCAAAAGAGCCGAATGGTTTATGACATGACATGTGCGAGTTAGTATGGTCAGGGGCGTAGCTAGAGTGGGCTAATGCCCCAGGATTCACTGTTTCAGGGACGGCTAATTCCTCGTGAGTAATTAGCTTGCAAGGATGCATTTTAAAAAAAAAAGTGGAAATTTTCATCAAGGGGGGAAGGGGTCGTGCATTTGAAGGGATTGGGGAAGATTAAGTAATGTGACGTCACATTAAAAACGCACAACTTTAATTAAAAGCTCTGCTTAAATATTTGATATACTGCTGTATCTGATAAATTCTAATTACACCCCCAAAAATTTCAACAAAATACTTGGATTTACTTGATATATATTGCCCGTACTTGCGATTATTTAAAGTGCAGCAAGGTTATCGAGAGTGCCATAAAAAAAAATTAAAATTAACTTCTTCAAATCAGATACGGACCTTGCATCAAAATGAAACGGGTAGAATCTACGCAATAATGATTTTATGGTAAGTAAACTAATGGGGAAAAATTATTGTTTCCACACTTAAATTGCTTAATCTCTTTGAAAAAGCAACACTATTTTATGTCTGTTTTTTGTATGGCATAAAAAAAAATTATGACCAAAATTGCTCCTATAATATAATTCTGTCAAAATAGATTATGGCTTTTCGAGTTCAGAGATGACCATGCTAATGAATGCAAATACCGTCAATATTCTGGAACTGATGCATTTGCTAACATATTGCGACTCATTGTTTCAAAAACATCATGTAACTTTTTAAAAACCCATAAAAACAAAGTTTTTTTACTATAAACTATAAATCATTTATATACGAGATATAACTAAGAGCATGTTCATTATTATACGCTTCGCACAACAATCCAAGTTTCCAAAATCTAGTTATGTCTCATACATAAAGGAGTTATTGTACAATAAACTACTACAGTTTGCCCGCTAAATTTCAACTCTATTTGATCACGGGAAAAGGCTTATATAAACATTTTTAATATAATGCGAACCGCGCGACAGACTAGCATTTATACTTACATATCAGTTCCTTGGTTTTTCAGTTCAGTATTATGAAAAGACTTTAGATTTACTATTGAGTTTGAAGTTTTGGCATTAAATTTTAAAGTACATTCACATTTTTTAATAAAGTTCCTTCAATTCTTTTCGTAATTTTCCCCTTGTCTTTTCTTTTATATTAAACTTTATTTAACGTTTTTTTTTTTCATTTTTACAATGAAATTAAATCTGGGAAATTTGCTGCTGCAACAAATTGCCGCCTGGAGCCTTTGATTTGTTCATGTAGCTATTCAAATTTGAAAAATCAAATTAGTTACCAGCGGATCAGTGTCACATTCTAATACTACTTATACTTTTATTTTTTCAGTTGCATGTATTAAAATCATTTATATCCAATATGGGGTTGGATGTTTTGGGACATCCATAAAAGACGTCACTCGATTTTGGCTGATGTTTACCCCCTCTCCTCCTCACAAGCTTTGACACCCCCCCCCCCCACCAAAGCCGTATTTTCTAATTGAAAATTAACATGTTGCAAATTACTTTTTTTGTCATTTAATTTCACAAATGATAAACTGAGTCAAATTGGATGAGGTTGGTGAAAACTGTTACAATGTTGAAGTAATATCAATTATTTTACAATTCTGTGAAGTCGCACTTTCTTTAAAAAAAAAACCCTTTGCAACTGTCTTGTTTTCATTATTTGAGACCATCATGGAAACCATCTCCTGAGTAAGGAACTTAAACTATTTTATGTTTGGCCAATGAGAGGGACTCGAGATCAAAGATAGAGACAAGCAATAATTTCATTGCCTACTACTTTTAGTGTAGTAAAAAAAAAATGATATGTAGTTGTAGTGGAAGTTACACACTACATAAAGTCCATTCTTAAAATCATTTCCTTCAGTTATTATTGACGGGACTAAATGTGATTTTTGGGAGGATCATTTAAAATTGTGATATCCCCACTCTGTCAAGAATTTTATTTTTAATATTTCAATAATTAAAAAAAAAAGAAACAAGAGCTGTAAATGTCATTAATATATGAGTTTTTTTTTAATTAACATCAATTAATATTTGCATTTGACAGTTTCACATTGAAAAGAGACCAATGGGAATCGGTCAATATTTTGAACATGAAATATCATGAGTAGTTAATTATATACAGGGGAAATCCTCATTGAAACATCAATACTATGAATATTTCACAACTTAATTTTTGTTTGAAATATTAAGCCAGTAATTACTTTTAATAAAATAAATTAAAATTCTAAATAGTAATAGTGTATACAGCAGGTAAAAGAAATGATAATTTCTTTTATTTTATTGGACACAACCAAAAACTTAACTTTAAAGCTTGGATATTTTTAGTTGGGACTCATCTAGACTGACAGAGAAAACAACATGTAATTTAGTAAAACAGCCATCAGCTCACAAACACTCAGCAGATAAACACAGCAATACAAATAGAGAACCACTTTGTTCAGCCATCAGCTCACAAACACTCAGCAGATAAACACAGCAATACAAATAGAGAACCACAATGTTCAGCACTAAAGTTCATTGATCCTGAAATTAAATTGCTAAATGAAGGACAAATGTACTAAAGTTTAACAAGTCTAAAAACTTATTATTATCAAAGAACAATAAATTTATTACAACTGTACATAACAAGCAAATAAAAATATTGAGGGTGATGAATTAATATGATTGGGAAAAATAAGAATAAAAACGAGGAAAATCATAACTCTTCCTTGAGTTTAACTTAAAACTGGCCTTTAAAACTATGGTGGACAAATATGTTGTGTTATTTTAATAGCTGGCCAGGGACACCAATGTCATGCTCATGCAGTTATCTTGACAAGTAGAAGCACAGGAAAATAAAACCTCTTAGAATTTATAAGTTAGCAGAAGAATTTAACTCTTAATGTGTCAAAGCGGGATAATGTTTGTTTACCGTTTTTTTTCAAAGCGCGATAATGCACGACTCGATAGAACTCTCTTTAGATGCGAAATTACAGAAAATAAAAACTCTTCAGTGAGTGAAAAACGATGTTTTCGACTTCTGGCTATGCCGGCTGTTTCCCTCGCTAGTGTTATCGGTCGATTCGCGAAGTTTTTACGTTTTTTTTTCAAATATGCGATTTTGCTAGACTTTATTACTAAAATAATAGTACTAAACTACAGGTAAAAATAGTTTTAAACACAATACTGCCTTTTGGATACATAAAATAACCATTCTCACCCTAAAAGATGACGTCAGTATAACAATAATAGTATAAATGGATTTTAGGCAATTTTTTTAATTTCATAACCGGTTGATGGCAATTCGGGAAATTCTTACAGCACTGAGGCGGAAGTTTTCCGAAAACCTTAGGGCACATTAAGAATTAACCTATATATTCCTAATGTCTATTTTTAGTCAGGGTATAACTAATGGATAGAGATGGTGATATATAGAAAGGGGGGGGGGTGGGCGTCTTTGGGCTGCCTTGAACAGAGAATAATAACTTTTTTATATGAGAATAATTTAGTACTATCAAGTGGCTCTACATTTCTATATAAATGCCGCCATCTCAGTCAGTACACTTAAAAAATAAAGTTTTGGGTTTGTTGATTTTGAAGAGAAATTAAATAATCAAATTTGGATAACTGAATAAGTAAATGTAGATCATTGCAATTGTATAAACATTTCATTTATAAAAGTAGTCACCGCTTGTGATGACATTACATGAAAAACTTAAGAGCTTGTCTCGAATGCAATCGGAAAGTTTTCAAAGAACAGGTCACAATGTTTGTTCTGTATATCCCTGAAGAAGTAAGAATCAGTAGCTGAAGCTGAGTGGAAGCCCCACCCCACTATGTGGCCACTGTGTCAGATTTGAGAGAGTTGATCTTGGAGCATATTTTCAGGGCAGGCCCCAGTTTGATGTTCATGGCTGTCATCAAGTGGTCTTCCTTGAGCAAGAGCAGAGCCTGGCCATCAATTTCCTGAGAGCGGAACTCTTCAGCATACTCACGACATCCAGGCATGGATTGGATGAAATCATACACCTCAGTTACCTAAGTACGAGGAAGTCAAAATGAATAAATTTTTATGAGGCATTCCATAATTAAAACGTTATCTTATCTTAGATATACAGACGCTCCTTCTATGCAGAAGATAATTGCGTCCACAGACCATGAGAGATGATCTGTTGGCAAGTGATGCAGCGGTCACAGGCCACGGCTATAGGGGTTCCACGCATTACCCCAGCCGCCTAACTATTGTCTAGTTAGGTACCCATTCGGAGCTGGGTGACTCGGGGACTCCTCAGGCCCCGAGAACAAATCCTCACTTTCGTGTGGATTCGAATTCGTGACCATCAGTATGACAGTCGAGAGCGCTACCTCTCGACCACCACGTCCCACGTTATATGTGGGTAAAGACATGGAATATTTTTTTTTTAATTCGTTAGGTCATAAAAGCTCAATAATTTACTTATCTTAAAAAACATTCCATTACATGAAGATCTTAGAAATAATGAAATAAATCTTGAAAGTTTATCTTGTGACAATATCAGACCTTCTTTCTAGACAAAAGATTATTGCATCCTATCAGGGACAGCCTTAGACCACTGCAACCTATGTGGCTGCAGTGAGCCTAGCACTATTTCTAGGTGTAAATTTCCACTTATTATACTTGTCCCTACCCAGACTGGGCCCCCTGCAATCCGTTTTGCATTGGGCCCTGCAATTGTTAAGGCCGGTCCTGCATTCTATGCTGCATATCCATGGTAAAAGTCTTGTCTTGCATTTTTATTAGAGTTTTAAATGTTGATAGAGTTTTGGTTTTCATGGCAACCCATTCAACATCCGAATTCCAGATATTATGAATGAGAATTTTTATGTGTTTGTTCTTGCATCCAGAAAAAGAAAAGTGTTTTTATCCTTAGGCCTATCTAAGGATAGTAATATATTATCATTGTCTTGTATGTGTTGTATTTCCAAGTTAGAATTAATTTGCCATATGTATCATTACTTCTTTGATCTTTGTTTTTCTATCCTCTAGTGTTTCAAGGTTTAATGATTTAACTAATGGTTTTACTTTTGTCAGTTTTTAAAAGTCTCCAGTAATGAATGTGGCAGCACTTTTAAAAAAAAAATTTCTAATGTATCAATGTTTTCTTTGGTTGATGGGTCTCATACAGAAGATGCATATTCTAATACAGATCTCACCAAAGTGAGGTAGCATTTAGGCTTTACAGGTGTAATAGAAATATAAGTTTGACTTTTTAAATCTCTTTATTGACATTGGGATTCAATGATAATGAATCATTTATTATTACTCCTAAGTATTATATCCATCTGATGTTTGCATGTTTTGTTTCCTATGAATGAAATAGTTTGCACTTATTTGTTTCTTTTCCTTTATTACTCTTACTCTTAACATTTGACACATTTCTGGATGGATGGACAAACTCAAACTAGTTTTGCATTTTTATTAATTCATCAAGGTCTTTTTGTAAGATTTTTTGCATCTTGTTCTGATTTCACTGTTCTACAAATTATACAATATCAGCAAATAACGTTACTTTAGTTCCTGCAGTTTGTTAAAACATTTAAATAAATTTTAAAAATCAAGGGACCTATGAAAAGTTCCTTGTGCAACTCCTGAGTTGGTGCTGATTTAGATCCATTAATTATTGCACTTTTCTCCCTTTCCCAAAAAGAAGTCATGGATCCTATTGATGTATGGGGCCCGAGATTCCAAAGCAGTAAAGTTTTTTGAGTAAACTGAAGCGATGAACTTTGTCATAGGCTTTTGAGGAGTCTAGTCACTTCATGCCTATTTTATTATTTTTATCTAAACCTTTTAACAGATCTTCTATTAGAAAAATTAATTGTGTTTCAAATGATCTGTTTTTTCCTGAAGCTGTGATGATATGGGCATAGGACATTATGTTTGTCTAGCTGATTAACTATTCTACTATATATAATAAGTTCTAGTAACTTATAGGTGATACTAAGACCAGTCTGTAATTACCAGGGTCTGATTTATCACCTTTATGAAAAAAAGGGAGTTACTTTAGCTTATTTCCTATCCTGTGGCCCTTTACCCTGGTTTAGAGAGGCTTGAAAGAGTACTTCAAGGATTGGAAACAGTTCATTGCTTAGTTCTTTTAATAATCTTGCAGGCAATTCATCTGGACCATTAGCTTTGTTTATTTTTTAGTTTTTTTTTTTTAATAAGTTTATCTATTCCTTTCTCATCTACAGTTATGTTACCTATTTCTTTCATTTAATTTAAATTTATTAAAATTTCCTGGTTGCCTGAGCAGAAAATGATGCAAAATATGTGTTAAGGATATTAGCTTTAGTCTCATTATCATTATAGGTTTTATTATTTTGGCATTTTAGTGTGGCTATTCCTGTAGGTTCCATTTTTAAAAAAAAAAGGAAATAAAGAAGGGCAATATATTTTTTATTGATTTCTTTAGAAATGAGGTTGTTTATATACTCATTTTGGAGGTTTTGACTAAGTTTTTGTCTCAAGTGATAAATCTTTATAAAACTCTAGTATTTTTTGTGTATCATTTTTAAATTGGTAGCCTTAAATTTTTAAAAAATAAACTCTCTTCTTTTTTGCAATGTTTATTTAATTTGGTATTGAACCAGCATTTGTTAATTCTATTTGATTTTAGTTTTGTTGGAACATCTCATCTGTTTTTATAAATTTTCAAATTACTTCTAATTGGGTTTATTTATATTGTATGTACGTAGGAAATTTTGTTGGAAATTAGCTGCTGTTCATTGTAATTTTATTGTATTACATTTATTCCAGAAATAAATTCTTCTTCTAGATTCTTACATATTTTAGTCTTAATTGTATTGGTTACCCGGACAATGTCATGGTCAGACAGCCTATAGATTATTATTTTACAACCTATTACTAGTCCTTGCTTATTTAAAAAAAAATAAATCTAGTATGTTATTTTTCCTTCTGGCTTTATTATAGACTATGTAGAATACTCACAGTCCATTTGCCAGGGTCAGTTCTTGGAATATTGGCATCCACATCCATTTCAAAGTCCTGTGATCTGGATGGTGATGCAGCTGATGAGCTGGTATCTTGTGCACTGTTAGAGCTGCTCATCTCATCACCAACAGGCTGAATCAAAGTGGACAAAGAAAAACAGTGTTCAAAATTTTTAACTATCATTTTGAAAAGTACCATCAGCCGGATTGGAATTAATTTGAAGATAGTGACAAAAAAATTAGTGACAAATTTACTTTCAAAGAAAGCCTCTGTGCAGAAATAATATTTTAATGACAAAAATTTGTGCTGCTTTTTTGTGGGTACTCTATGCCTATATGGTTTTAACTTAATCATCAATTGTACCTTGCTTTAAACTTAAAATCATTGGTCTTGTTTTAAAAAGTCTTAAAATTTTCTCCAAGTATCACTTTTCCAGCCCTTTAACTCTTAAAGTGCCATAAGGTTTTTGGAAAACTTCCGCCTCAGTCCCGTAAGGATTTCCCGTATTACGATCAACCGGTTATGAAATTAAAAAATTTGCGTAAAATCCATTTATAATATTATTGTCATACTGACTTCATTTTTAAGGCTAAGAATGGCTATTTTACGCATCCAAAAGACCGTACTGAGTTTGAAACAATATTTACCTGTAGTTTAGTACTATTATTTTAGTAATAAAGTATAACAAAAACGTATCTTCGAAAAAAAACCCGTTAAAACTACCGAAAAACATCTCGAATCGAGCGATAACACTAGTGCCGGCATCGGCCGCCATTGCCGGAAGTCAAATACACCGTTTTTCAAGCATTGAAGAGTTTTTACTTTCCGAGATCTCATTTCTAACGAGATTTGTATCTAGGGACGCATTACGACGCTTTAGGGATAGCGGGAAGAGACGCATTACGACGCTTTGCGACTTTAAGAGTTAATAGTACAAATTACACAAAGTGATTTTGAGAACACCAAATTTGCAAGGATATCTATTGTAAGTCACAAAAATAATGCACTCACAGCTGTGTTGCTGTCCTCATTGTTGTCACGACTATTTTTATTATTGTTTGAGGCTAAACCATATGTAAGTCTGCCACCTTTGGCCACTCGCCAGTTCTTACGGCCAAGTATGTGCTTCCTCTTTCTTGTTGTACCTGATTACAGATGAAAATAATACACATAAAAATTGTTAATTGTAATCATAAATTATATGTAAAATAATAAAAACTTTGTTGCTTTTGAATTCCAACCATCAAATTTTTTTCTTGAAATAAATGCAAAACACATTGATTTAAAACAAGGTTATTTTTAAATGGCTGAGATTGGAAATGTTTTTAAAGAGGTACAAAAACAGCAAGAAAAAGAGAAAAAATAGAACATAACCCTTAACTGATTTTAAGAAATAATTTTTCACATTTATTGTATACAAAATTTCAGTCCTGTAATTCTTTTTGATACTCATTTTATTTATAAACTTCTGAAAAACTTTCTATTTAACTTTAAGGATCCGTCAACTCATAAAGAATTGAAATGTAACCCAGAAGAAGGCTTTTAATTCCAAGTCTCCTTGTAGATAAGTAAGTTATATTTGAGTACGAAATAGATTTCCAAGAGAACTGACATGATGGACTAACCTCTAGACTTGAATAAGCCAACACGTCTAGTGTGACTTACGTTGTGCCGTCTAGAGCAAGAGAGAGAGCAAAACCTTCCTGAGTGATTGAAGGTGGAGGCTGCTCCTACTTTCTGACACAACTCACACTTAAGTAGCTTCACTGGGGATTGCTGCTCTTCTACATGTTGAGGTAGATGGCTGGACAGGTGCGAGGACAAGTGGGCTGAGGGACCAAAGGGGTTAGGAAATTGTTGCTTGAAATGGGATTATTAGAGAGATGACTGAACACTTAGGATACAGATGTTTTAGATGACTAGAGACTGAGATATGTGAGTGTATTTACTTTGACAGTAATCTTTGTTTACAATGTTACTGACTGAGATATGTGAGTGTGTTTACTTTGATAGTAATCTTTGTTTACAATGTAACTGACTGAGATATGTGAGTGTATTTACTTTGACAGTAGCCTCTGTTTACAATGTAACTGACTGAGATATTTGAGTGTATTTACTTTGACAGTAATCTTTGTTTACAATGTTACTGACTGAGATATTTGAGTGTATTTACTTTGACAGTAATCTTTGTTTACAATGTTACTGACTGAGATATTTGAGTGTATTTAATTTGACAGTAACCTCTGTTTACAATGTAACTGACTGAGATATTTGAGTGTATTTACTTTGACAGTAGCCTCTGTTTACAATGTAAATTTTGAAGACATCTGGTCTTATCAATGATACTAACCATAGAGGAGAAATATTGCATAAAATTGTCTAACCTTTATTCTTTAAAAATTAGTTTGGCAATATAAATCACATTTTTTATGTTATCCATTAAATAGCTTTTTTTTTTTCACTTTCTGAAAGTGAAAGCAAAAGTTGGGTAATGAGGATTCCCTAAGAACATCTGACCCTTAAGATAACCCTTCCCATCAACTTGACTCAGAACATCTGACCATTAAGATAACCCTTACCATCAACTTGACTCAGAACATCTGACCCTTAAGATAACCCTTCCCATCAACTTGACTCAGAACATCTGACCATTAAGATAACCCTTACCATCAACTTGACTCAGAACATCTGACCATTAAGATAACCCTTACCATCAACTTGACTCAGCAAAGTTGGGGGCTCATCATCATAGCTGGTCACTTCTTCCTCAGATTCCTTGACGATTTGAAGACTGGCTTTAGGGGGTATAAATTCTTGGAGTAGGGAAGACTGCTGAACCTGTTGAGAGCATGAGTGTAGTTACAACAAGCTAGAAAACTGAATACAAATCTAGGATTTACTAAGGTGAAACAAACCATTTTAAAGATATATTCATTAGATATTTGTTTTATTCATAGAAAGAGAAATAAATATAATAGTCTTGGATACATACATGAAGATTTTTAACATCACATTTTTAGTGATGAGGGTCCCTTACTCATCTTGATTTCCACTTTTCTTCTTGTTACAGGTTTTCACAAGGAGCCAAGTTACAACAAAAAGTTCAATCACATACTTACTGGGAAAGGTTCTCGACCTTCCTGGATGATAAACCCCTCAATGAAATGTGTTATTATATGAGGCTTCACTATGGCCCGCTGCTTTTCCATGACAGGGAGATGGAGGGAAGGCTCAACTATTGTCACTGGTTTGGTCTCTTTGATTAGTGTTGTCAGGCCGGCGGCCTCTAGAGCTGCTGGGTCAATGACAGCTGGTGTTTTAACCATTTCAGGTAAGACAGGCTTTTCCTCCAACACGATGCTGTCTATAGTCGTCAGGGTTACCTCCGGTATGCCAGGAGGGGCCTTGACAGGGGAGGTCATTCTGGGTGACATGAGCCCAGAGCTGGTGCTAGCAATGTTTTTGGTGACTGACAGGGTGGAAATGCTGGTTGTTATAATGGAAGAGGAAGATGCCACGGTGGCTTTGATTTTTTCTTTGAGAGAAGATTCAACTGTCGTGCATGTGGTCTGTACTTTGCTGGACTCGGACTAAAATTTAGATGTAAAAAATAATCAACAAAATGAACTTAAAAATGTTAACAAAGGCTTTTTTTAATACTTATAGAATTGAGAAGAAAAAAAAGTGAAAGCATGTGTAAGTTTACCCTAAGATTTCAGGTTTTTATATCTTGACATTTCTCTGCATGTAATCTAAATAAATTATAATTATAAATTTAATAGGTTTAATTTGGTTAGCATCAGGAAGCCAATTTACCGGCAATCCAGATATGGAATTTGAGGATTCTTTTGAAACTCCAAAACATCAGC
Organism: Radix auricularia; assembly: GCA_002072015.1. Taxonomy (NCBI): domain Eukaryota; kingdom Metazoa; phylum Mollusca; class Gastropoda; family Lymnaeidae; genus Radix; species Radix auricularia. The sequence continues at coordinate 480,995 of MUZC01003760.1, forward strand.
ATGCTTATTATATTTATTGATTTTAGAGCAATAATTTTTTTTAAAATTCAGATAAAAGACATTTATCTTGAGTTTCATTTCTCTCACCTTCAAGCACTGACCTATATGCCATCTATGATGGTTTAACTCACCTCAAGGTCAGGGCCAGCTTTGACACAAGGACTTGGAATTACACTTTGAGAGACTGTAGATGACAGGGGAGGATGGGGGTGAGCTTCAACGGCTTCAACCTGCGGAGCTACAGGGGCAGATGGTGTGGGAACAACTGCTGTTGACACCACCACCTGCTGGGGTACGGAGATGACAGCACCCGCGGTCACCATGGATGATGTCGTGGTTGTGACACTGGTGGCAGCCATTGGGGACTTCAAGGCTGTAGAGGAAGGGGACACGACGGTGGAGGTGGCTGGCTTTGATTGTGATTTGGGGCGGGACTTTGATACCCTTGGTGTTGCTGGGACACTCAGCTTGGCCGTCTGCGATACATTGGGTTGAATTTTGGCTGTCACTGGAGTACGAGGTACTGAGGGCAGCATAACTTTACCTGACGGTGTTTGCTGAAAAAAATCAAATGTAACTGATAAGAACACATACAATAAATCTTATTTAAAAACTAAATAATTAACTGAATTAAAAAAGTGATAATATAACTCTATAATAATTTCATGATAATAATTTCATGATAATAAGTATGATAATATCAATAAAAATTCTAGTTTTACCTTTGTGTATAGTAGTAATCTACTAAAATTGTGTCCATTACAGATGCCCAGTCTATACAGAGTATGTATAGCCATTCATCAAATGATTATAATAGTTTTCATATCTAACAAACAAAATATGACTTTCTTATCTTGTACCATTAGTCCAACATCTGTCAGTATCAACATCATCCAACCCTACTGTATATAAAAGCACCAAACATAACCAAGTAAAAATATTTACCTTCCCCGATTGCTGCTGTTGTATCTGCTGTTGTTGCTGCTGCTGCTGAGGTTTGATGCCAGCAAATGCCTGCATGCTGGCCATGGTGATAGGTTGCTGCTGGATGGGACCAGGAGTTCGTATAAGAAAGTTCTGTCCAGCAGCAAATATAGCCTGAAAAACAAAAGCCAAACATTTATTGGCAACATGTTTTTTAAAATTTAAACTTAATTAACCCTTTCATTGTCTTTGTTCTGAGATTTGCCCCTGAATCATTACAATTGATGATTTTATCAACAAGAATGAGAAAGATATTTAGTCGCCATTTCCTAGGATTAAAACTCACATATTTGTGCTTATATTTTAAGAATGTTTTTCCATGGTTCTACTCACTGGCATTTGGGACTGGCCTTGGTTGATAATCTGTTGATGGCCCGTAGCCGCAGCTATGGGAATTCCCTGCTGCATCTGCAGGTTGGCCATGGCCTGCATGATTGCCTGACTGGTCAAGATGTTCTGCATGGGCTGTGATGTAATGATTTGACCCGCACTATTGACCATCTGGGTTTGATTTAGCCGAATACCTCCTTGGTGGGTACTCACAGTACATTGCTGGACACAAACAGAGTACCTCATTTTACTTTCAGGCATAATAAGTCTTCAACTCCTGGTTTTTAATTTGATTTTTTTTTTTAGGTGGGTAGATTCGAATTTACATAGCAAAGTAAAGACAGTAAGTGCTGAATAATCATTCTTCTCTTAATATGGTCAATATTTATTTACTTTCCTTGTCACTGAAGTTTACTCCATTTAAATTAGTTTAAGAGTGAATACTCTGTCAATGTGTTTTAAGATCAAATTGATAATAATATTAAAACTTTTTTTTTCACACAGACATTACTCAAAGTGTTTCCATTAGCAGTCTTCCAATATGAGAAATTATAGTACTCGGATTTTCACAAATATTAACTCAACTATCATCAATGAACTTCAAAAAAACAAATGTACCTGTGGAACAAAATTGTTTGCCAGATTGGCGTTTGCTTGACTTGAGAAAACTCCAATCTGTCCAAGAACCATTGGAGCAGCTGCCGTCTGCTGAGCTGGTAACACTGTCTGGGTCTTTGCTACCATGGATGCAATGGTGGCTGTATTCTGACCTTGGCCCTGGACATTCTGACTTTTGTTTCCATTCCCTTGCCCTTTGGCATTTCCATTTCCAACAGCTCCTTGAGTGAGCATCCCCTGCATTGTGTTTGATATAAGATTGCTTCCATTTGCCAGAGACATGTGAGAGGGCTGGAATAAAAGATAAGCAATTTGTTTTCATCTCTATCATGAAGAAAAAAAAGACCATCACAGTAAATGGATCAAAGTAAAAAAATCCTGTATAAAAAAATAGCAAATTGGTTTTGATTAGTTCCTTACAATATAAATAAAGTTGGAATACATTTATTAAAGAAAAGCATTAAAATACATGTGAAACATACTGAGATGATCAAATATATTTAGCAACAGGCAGCAGATGCCACTATACATTGCATTTGTGGACCTTACAAAAGCCTTCGACTTAGTCAGTCGCAACGGGCTATTCCAAATACTGGCAAAAATTGGATGTCCCCCTCACCTACTTGCCATCATCAGACAGTTCCATGAAAATATGCTTGGCACAGTACAGTTCGATGGAGCTAAGTCAGAGGCCTTCCCTGTCAGCAGCGGAGTTAAACAAGGTTGTGTACTCGCACCAACACTCTTCGCAATATTCTTCTCTGTACTTCTTCGATACGCATTCAAGGATAGCAGTGAGGGAATCTGGTTACATACCAGAGCTGATGGAGGACTTTTCAACACTGCCCGCCTCCGAGCCAAGACCAAAACGACGGATGTCCTAATTCGAGAGCTACTATTTGCGGATGATGCGGCACTAACAGCACATACAGAATCTGGTTTGCAACAACTCGTGTCAAGCTTCTCCAATGCCTGCAAAGAATTTGGTCAGCAAATCAGCTTGAAAAAGACAAACATCATGGCCCAAGACACTCGACCTCCTCCTACCATAAATATCGATAATGAAAACTTGGAGGTTGTGGACAGCTTCACCTACTTGGGATCCAAGGTCTCCAATACACTGTCCATTGAAGAAGAAATAAACAGCAGAATTGGCAAGGCAGCCGCAACAATGGCTAAACTAAATAAGCGGGTCTGGCAAAACACCAAGCTAACGGAGAAAACCAAACTGTGCGTCTATCGAGCCTGTGTCATCAGTACACTACTATATGGGAGCGAGACATGGACCACTTATACATCACAAGAGCGTAAGCTTAACAGCTTCCATTTGAGATGCTTGCGCCGCATCCTTGGTATTAAATGGCAAGAAAAAGTGCCTAATAGTGAGGTACTAACGCGTGCCAATACCCAAAGCATGTTCTCAATTCTTAGTGAAAGACGCCTGAGGTGGCTAGGACATGTCAAAAGAATGAGCCCCGGCCGCATCCCGAAGGACCTCCTATATGGTGAACTTGCTTCAGGAAAGAGGAAAACAGGTCGCCCACGCTTGCGATTTAAAGATGTCTGTCAAAGGGACATGAAAGCAGCCAAAATACATACAAGTGACTGGGAGTGTAAGGCAGAAGACCGATCTACGTGGCGCACAGTTGTCAAAGAGGGCGTCATAGTAGCCGAGGAGCGAAGAATGGAGGAGGCTGCAGACAGAAGAGCTAGGAGAAAGGCCAAAACATTTGGAAGCACAGAACTCGTATGTAAAAACTGTGGCAAAGACTGTCACTCAAGGATAGGACTGCACAGTCACTCGAGGAAATGCAACCCAACCCAACGGTGATGCACCATCGTCTCGCGAGACGGAAGGATGCCGGATGCCGGAATTCAAATTATGGGCAGATCTTACTTCCTGTCATGCCCATGAGAATTTTAATTTGTGTTTTATTTTATTAGCGAGACCCCAAAAAATATGTATTGGCACTGGACGGAAAAATATATCATTTAAGATTTTGAGAATCTCTTCATGAATAAATTAATCTTTGTGCTCTATTTTCACAATTTTTTACTTGCTACACATTGATGGTTTCTATAAATAAAGAGGTGATTGTATGATACATTTCAATGATACTGTATGTATACTGACAAACTCAAATATTCTCATTAGAAATAGTCATCTCATACAAACAAAAGCAGAGATCATTAACTTAGGTGTTCTATACATTCATGCAAGCCTGGTTAACCTGGATTCCCTCAGTGGTACAATATAATGCTATTAGAGTAATTTATCTAAAAATGTGTAATACTGAGTTAAAATCATAAATAAAGGTGATTTATTAGTGTGTGTGTTACACACATGTTGATGAAAGGATTGATGGTAATTGACCAAACATGATCTCCATCACAACCAAATATCAAATATGTAAGAATATTTACTAATTAAATATTTATTTTTTGGGTACCTAGGGGGTCTGAATTATTATATATCTTTTGTGAGGTATATGTAAGCATAATTTTAAATGTAACTATGGGTGGATGGACCAAAATGAATACACATCAGCTTGATTATCTGTTAAACATTTTAAAAGTGTAATTGAACTCATATAACGTCCACACCTACAGAGTCACAAATTTAATTTTTCTGTAAATTAGTTATATAAATAAAAATATATTCTCCACATATGTATCCCCCCCCACCACACCCAAATCTTTTTGACAAAACATAATCATCTACTCTATCATTAGTTCAAAAAAGAAAGAAAAAAAATTCATAAAAAATTCATTAAAAATTTGGCAATTGCCTTAAAATTTAATGATCTATAACGATCAAAAATGTTTCTTTAAAATTTTGATCCATTTGAACTTTCATAATTTGTGAGCCTAAGTTTAGCATTCTAATAACCCACAGAAAATTGTCATATCTTAAATAAATAGAAATAATGAATTAAACTCAAAACATTTAATCATAGATTGTTACCATAGACATTTTAATTTAAAATAACTCAGATGTTCCATGAAATGACATTAAAATTAGAATGGGACCCTAAAAAAAATTAGTAAAGCTAAAATGTTAAAGTATTCCAAATAAAATTAATATTAAAATGCAAGAAATATATCTATTTAAAAATGTTTCACTAAGCAGCTATAATTATTTGAGTAGAAACTAACACTATTTATTAAACTGTTTTAGTATGCGATCAAAAAAGACATCAAGATTACTATACCTATCAAGTGAGGCCTAAATCTATTAATTCATATTTATATTTATTAATTCTTTGAAAATTTGTTTATATATTTCTTTTTTTTTTTCCAATTGAAAAATAAGTATATTTTTTACTCCCATATCTTCAGTATTTGCTTCTCAAAAATGAAGAGTAATAACTGTGTATCTCAAGATTAGAGTATTTGAGGGACAAATGTACATATTTATTTTTATATTTTTTAACGGTTTTTTATCAATTTAAAAAAAATTAAAAACTTTTGAATCTCCCTTACAATATACATCTTCTATGTGCAATGAACAACTGGTGGTATAATTTTTTTTTAATAAAGGACAGAAAACCTTGGTAAGGCATACCAAAGCAACCTATATGCACATCCTTGAGCTATGGGATAATTCTTTCCTAATGTGATTCCTACCTTATTCCTTGAACCTATTATACCTTGTTATGAACAGTATATTATAAGATTGTGTAGAACATGTTGTCTTGAATCACTGAGTATTTTAAAAGTTCTTTCAAAAATTTTTGCAAGCACAAACAAGATTTATTCAAAATCCCTGTTCACTAAACAAAACTAACCAGTGTTGTGTCTTGACTAAATCTCACTAGAAATTGTAAATAACAAATACGTATTCCATTTGCAATGGAAAATGCAGGGTTTTAATAGATGCTTACACCCAACTAACTTGCAAGGAATAAAAAAACATTTCACAGTTCACTCTGCATATTTTATTAATCCCAGCTTCTAAAAGAAAATGGGACCATAGAGATAATAGGACGCTTGGAGGTACTACCATGTTAAATACATTTTCAATCAATTCTTTGGTAGCAACAATAAAGTAGCAAATGAAAATACTAACAAGCACTATCAAAGTAAATTTATGTGGTAGATTTTACCCATATATGAAAGAAACTATTAGTCTACATTAGCTTCTTATGTTCCTGGTATCATAAAAAAATTTAGTATGGTACATGAAAGGTAAAAAAAACTAAAAATAATATTAAAAACTTGCTCTTAGGTTTCATTTGCCTGAAATCATATTTTAGTATTGTAGTACTGATATAAATATCCATAGAATGTTAGTCAGCAAAGGGGTAATTCTGTACAACAAGCAGTGGCATGATGATTATCTTGAGCTCTGGATCAGTCTGATACAAAATCTACTTGTTAACAAAGCAATGTTGTTGAGTTGATTAGATATTTTATGAAGCAAAAACACCACTTCAGGCAAGCTCTTCACTATTTTCTACTTACAGGTAACATTCCTTGAGAATCTGCGTGCACACGTCTTAACGCAGAATCAAAGTTAATCTGAACATAGGAAAAATGTGTAATGTGTGTGGAATTTTGAAAATGTCACACATATCTGTACTAGTACTAGTTATGTGTTATCAAGACCCAACCAACACAGCAATTCTTTAATGCTGTTACAGGTCCTATTAAAAATCATATGAGAAATAAAGCTATTTTAATTCATTTCAATGAACTTTGAATTTTTAAGATAGCGAGTCATAACAAAAAGGAAACTTGATTTAAAATAAGAAAAAGTTTAACTAGTTTTGTTTTAGAATGTTATTTTTTTCTTTATAGATGGAGTTTTCATTTTTAAATATAGACCTGCCAACCTGCCCAGACAAAAAATCTGTAGAGGGGTCCTGGTATGGTGTTGAGGTACTAGTTTTAGAACTACATAATAACTAAATATAAGTTTAAAGGTCCCTCCATTGTCTTTCAAGAGACTACAGAACACGACAGAATATGAGAAAAACATTAATAGATATGTTTATGTTACATAGAAATTTATATAGATCAGAATATCCTTTTTTTTTATTTTACACATGAATGCGGGTTGCTTACAGTTATGTTTCCAACTCCCTGGTGGCCTTTTTGTACTTGTCTAACCGCTCTTTGGTCAACTAAAGTTAGCTATGCCATTAATTTTAGTTAAAAGAAATTTTTATATAGATTATTACTAATAGCTTTCGTGCTTGCAATTGTTTCATTGTTAAATTTCTGGAAATATTTCTTTGACGCTGGCATTAAAAATATAAATTTCCTGCAATAAGAAAGGTGGTAAATAAAACTTCCAATCTGATAACTGCAGCTGAATTGCCAATGCCATAAAAAAGAAATTGGGCATGGGTGTTTAGTTTAGTGAGACTAGTCTTGTACTAGTACTATCACTTTCAAGCTTACTCGCTGGAAAAGCTTTTTCAGTAGCTTACTTTAAAAATTTATGTACTTCATTTTTTTAATATTCTTTTTTAAACAATTCAAAGCACAAATGAATAATTTTTATTAGCTTAGTAAAAGGAATAATTTACAATCAAATGGCCAAAAAATAAAGATTTAAAGATTGCCACTCTGAGGTTCTCTTCGCTAATGTAAGTGTAGGAAGAAAAAACAGAAAGTGCCATCATCAAAATACATGTCGTACTCGAATAATTAATATTTTATTTATTTATTTTTCTTGCTTTCGTATTTTTGCAATGTGAATATTGTAAATGGTAGAAAAATCTAAATTTTAAAGGTCTTTTCAGAATCTGGGGTAAAAAATATGTATGATTCTGACAAAATACGAAAGGGTTGGCAGGCCTGTTAATACAGTGAACAGATGTCAAAATTTAGAGTTAAATATATTTATATATATGCTAATTTTTTTTTTTTAATATTGATAGCTGTGAATTTTTCTATTTAGTTTTTTTTAAATAGCTTTAAAAAAATTAAAATTTAAATTGATAACCATAAAATCCCCCATAAATCTCCTAGGAGAATATTTTTTTTATTTAAATTTTTTCTATATAAGAGATCAGTGAAGCATACATAATGAATGTATACATAGCACTGGTTTTTTAAAAAATCACCATTTGGGATGCAGCAGTAGGAGACAGGATCCCTCCAGGACTTCCAGGATTAGCAGTGGCTGCAGCTCTTTGTTGCTGCTGCTGCTGTTGTTGCTGTTGTTGTTGCTGCTGCTGCATAGCAAAGTTTATCTGAGATATCTGCATTGCTGGTGGGAATAAAGACATTTAATTATTGGAAAAAAAATTTTTTTGTAAAATTTGGCTCATTCAGCTAATCTTTAGCAATAGTTAATTAACATCTAGGTTTGCCTAATAAAACATTTAGCAGATATAACTATGACCTAAGTGTCATTACAAGGGATTAATATTAGCTTCAAACAAAACATAGGTAAAAATTGTTCAGAAGAATCCTACCCAAAGCATTGGCATTCTGCAATACATATGGTTGGTACTGCTGAAACTGAGGTATGTAAGATTGACCCCCAATAACCTGAAGCTGTGGCATGGGTGTACTGGGAGCTCTCATTGCATTTGTGGAGGCTGTCAGAGCAGGTTGAGGGGTGGGAGCTTGTGGAGCAACCATCCCCTGGATAGATACAGTTCCAACATTGGACACTCGTGGCTGCTGCTGTTGAATTTGTTGTTGAAGTTGTTGCTGCTGAGGTTGTGATAGCTGTTGCTGTGGCTGGCTCTGGGATTGCTGCTGTTGTGATGCATGCACTTGGGGTGGAGCCTGGGGTTGCTGCTGTACTTGTGGCTGCAAATTTTGTTGCTGCTGCTGCTGCTGTTGATCACCCATGGTAGGTTTATTCAATAACCTTAGCAACCCAAGTTAAGTTGTTTTGTCATCTGTAAGAGAAAGTACCACAAGAAAACTTAAATTAATAAATAGCTTCCTCGTAGAGACTGGCTTTTATAAGAATAAATAATGTATATATTTATATATATATTACAAAATGATTTTAACTTTGAATAAGTAAGATTTTATGGAATATCCCTCCAAGAAAATTACCATCATTTATTTGTTTATAACTTCCCCCCATAATACTAATCACACCCACTGATAAGGGGGATGGTGTTGATATTTTATTAAATGCGGTAAATGATTCCAATGAAGTCAAACATTTTTTCAAGGCAAGGAGGGTTGAATGAGCTGGGGAAAAAACATTTGCCAAAGAGACAATCATCATTTTTTAGGGTGCCTATTTATATGTTCCCACTTCTAAGATACATAGCATATTTATGTATCCTACATTAGAGGTCCTTTTTTTTAGTTCTTAGTACTCTAAATTTTCCATCAGGAGCCCTCCCATTACACATCAAATTCTAACAAATACACTCCTCCAAGATAACAACTTAATTTTCATTCATGTCATGAGAAATGTTCCCTTAAAGCTGCATGGCTGCGCAGATATCTGACTGACTCTTGTAAAATAGTGCAAAAATATGGATGCTGTGCAATTTTGCACAAAGAGTTTTTTTTTAATTTACACACAGACCAACAAAACTTAGAGGGAGCATTGGTTAAAATAATTAAGTGTGAATTTAACAACACATTTAGGAGTGGATATTCAGCTTTACTATGAAAAGAAATTACTCAAATGAATTGCATTTTCACCACACATAGCAAACCAAGGGAAGATCTTAGCCGATGAAATGTTGGCCTATAGCCCTAGCCTGAAATTATGTTACTCTTATGATTTTTGTACATCTTGTCTTTCAGCAGAAAAAATATGTGAAATTTTAAAGTTCATTTCATTAACTATTGTATCTAACAAAAATTTTAACCCTAGGCCAACAAGTGAGATTTCCCTTTAAAACAGGTCTGCCCCAGGATTAAGTGGCAACCTAGGGTAAAATTGTGCAGATTTTGGAAACCCCACAGCTACCCAGCCAAACTTGTATAAATAAATTTATATGTTGGTGTTTTTTGTGTCGGGAGATGTATGTTCAGTGCATGATAGTGTAGGGGTGTCTAAAAAATAATCAAGAAATCAAAGGGGAATGAGGATTGTCTAATAATTAAATTTTTGTCTCAGAATGGCTCGATAAATAAAAATATTTAAACATTTTCTAAGTACTAGTAAAGATTTATTATTCTATTAGTTTAGATTTGTATCCATACATGACATTCAATTTGTCAATGATTATAATAATGAACTCACTGGACCATGTTATTTTGAACACTGTTTCAGCATGCCAAAGTAAGGTTATCAACAAGTTTGCTGATATACACAGTGGTGATTTGTATGCCGACCACTGGTGTCACTTAAGTATAACAATTCATTCAGAGTCTTTAAATTGCAGAGAGATCATCATTGCCTTAGATTTTTCACAAAGATGTATTACATTGAATTACATTGCTCATGAGAGTTTTTTTTTTATAAGTGAAATGATAAATCAAAATGAAAGAGGTACATAAAGATGTCAATAAATCTAGGTCCACAATTTAAAAATATCCTATATTATAAAAGTCAGTTGTATGGTCCTCAATAGCGATTGGTCCCTCAAACTCCTACAGCCAGTCAAAAGCAGAGAAAAATTAAATCTCATTTACATATTGAACAAATTTACGCGGACGATCAAAATGAGGGTTTTTTTTAGTATTTTTGTCATCATTTAATACTGTGTGCCCATCTTGAAGTAAATAGTGCGTTCGCCTCACAAGCTGAAGGGCGTGGGATCGAGCCCACGTAAAAGCCACTATAAAAATGTTGAGAAATGAGTTTAACGCTAAGAAAGTCCTCCGCTGACCTGGAGAGGGATGGGCGCCGCCAAAGCCTACCAAGCCAAGAATGTTCTAATGGAAACATTAGAAACCCCTACAACATCGAAAAAAAGAGGTTATGGAACTAAAAAAAATAATATAAAAAATTTAAAATTAAAAAAATGAATCTTGAAGTGTGTCACTCCTGCTAATCACGACTGTTACTCCTAGACAACATGCCACCGAAATGACCTTGGACGGGCTTTGTTGCTCATAACAGTGATAGAAATTTGGGTTGTTAACGATTAATTTAAATTTAATTGTTAAATTTTAAAAAAATAACAACTAATTATTCGTTAATTTTGATCAAAGACAAAAATTTTAATTTATGGTGTCATTTAAGTAACACTTATTAAACATTCATGTTTTTTAACGATTAATCGAGCCATAACAGAGATATTAAATAATTTTAATAAATTATCATTACCTTAATTGTTTTATTTCTTAGCAATTTTTTATTTTTGAAATAACCTTATTGAAGTTTCAATTTTGGAACTATGGAAAATATACTATCAAGGAACTGTGTTTGCAGGATTTTATTACTCACATATCATACATTAATACCAAGACATTTAGCAATAATGAATATTTGATTGCCAGCTGATTTGTGCACAGGGTGGAAGTCTTTCTGAAAGATTCCAAATTTGAAATTACTTGAGGACAAGATTTTTTAAAAATTGAAAAGAAAGTTTATAAATTACTTTTGCAAAAAATCAAAATTTTAGCTGAAAGAAATCATATTGCATTGTCACTCCAAAACTAAAAGAATCGAATTTTGATATTTTGTTCAACATTAACTTGCATGATTACACTTGTATATTACAAAGTATCATTAATGAGCCAATTGAAAAATTATCAAGGCTAGTTATAAATAATAAAGGTGGAATGTAAATATGAAAATCTGCCTCATAAGAGCACATTTATTTTACAAACAGAAAACAGTGCTGTTCCATCCAATTAATTATTAATTTTTGGGAAACAGCTTTTTTATTTTTGACAGTTGTAAAATAATTATGAAAACCTACAATTTAGCTCACCCAGCAAAACATTTTTAAATAAAGGGGGCGGGGGGAGTGATTAAAGTGCACTCTTGTAATTAAAAAAGCAGGGGTGACAAAGTCAACTACAAATTACAATCTCCTATATTAGTGATGGCGAACCTATGCCCCGCGTGCCACAGACGGCACACGGAGCCTCATCAGCCGGCACGAGACTAACATATTACTTCCTTAATCAAACCACTTTGCTGGCACTTTGTGTTGGGATTTTGCTATATATAAATAGGTTTCAATTAAATTTTGAGCATGCTGCCCCAAAAAGGTTCGCCATCACTGTCCTATATGCTAGTTTCATTGATTGCTTAATTTTTAATGTGGAAGCATCAGCATAAGTTACTCTTACCATGTCGTCGCCAGTCCTATTTTATGTTATATTTCAGTTCAATAGCATTATTATAGGGCTTTGAAGGCTCAGTTTACTGACTGACACTGATTGGATACTAGGCATATATTTTTATGACTAAACTTGTTTGGTTATGTAATATTAATTAATGCAATGTCGAGTAAGGGTATGTGTAGTAGCATTATAGAAGAAATAGATGTCAATACTAAAAATATGATATGCAGGCTGAAGAAACAAGGAAGACCAACACTTTATCAACATTTCAAACTCTAATAGGAATGCAGGACTAGTCACAAACCATAGATAAGTGTAGGACACAATAATCTTCTTTGTTTGAAGGAGCATTTGTAACAGATAATGTAAGATAGGCTATATTATCTTATCTAATTTATTACAGACTGTGTTATTAACAAATATATTTATTTTCAAAATTAATAAAATAACATTTTTTCTTATGATAAACGTAGCTTATGTCTAACATACTGTCATTTATCTTAGTGGTCCCAAACCCCCAGGCTACAGACCGGTACGTGGAACAAAGGGTACTGGACCACAAAAAAACCCAACTATTTCCAATTATTTCTTGGGATTATGCAACTATCCAAAAACAAATTTTGTTAAAAAACTGGAACACATAGGACAAAGTAGCTAGTAAGGGCCAGCACATCAATAAATAAGAATGCAAATATTTCATGACTAACTGTAATCCTAAGGCTAAAAAGCTATTCACTAATGATAAAGAATTGATCTTGCCCTCTACTAAAGATATTTTCCATAAACCTTTATGAGAGACTGCTGTAAAAAAGATAACAAATGTGACTTTGTCGGCTTGCACTGTGACTAGTATGTTGAGAGCATGTCGAAGACACTCAGACACAATTGAAAAATAATACAACACTGTGGCCTGCACTCAACAGATATTGAAACAAACGCAATGACTTATTTATTTGCATTATCTTTAGTTGGAGGATTTGTATAAGGATTTGCTATGTACACTATTGTTGCCAACCAACATCACAGTAGCAGAGCTGGTGAAGTTTCTGGATGCTTACATATTTAGTTAAAGTTATTTACCACATCAAGGATCTTAACTCATGCCTATTTGAGGAGCTTTGTGAGGATATGAACATAGACCACATGTCTTTTCTTGAACACAGAGATAAGATGGTGATCCAGAGGAAAATCCATGTGGACTCTATCATGGAAAATAGACTCATAAAACGATTTGGTACGTTGGCTCCATATGGAATTAATAAAATCCACAATTTTACCTGACTGCAAAATCGTTTTCCCGTTGTGGTTTTCATTGTTACTTTAGATACTTCAACTTCCTCCTTTTTATTATATTCTATATCCTTTTTTATTTTTGTTTTTCTTTTCTTTTCATTTTATCATATAGACTTTAATATGTTTTATTTTAAGATATATGTAAGTAAATGTTTCTGTACTGATGAAGGCATGAGCCAAAACGTTTACCATTATTTGTATTAGTTGTTAATAAAGCTTAAATTTATTGTTTTCTTATACAAATAGTTTGTGTAATTTGTTTTCCTATGCTTTTAAAGGAGTTTGAGCATTAATTCCCAACCAAAAGGGACCCCTGAAATAATAAGTAGTTGACCCACAACCCATTTGTCAAAAAAAACAGACAAAAATGGCATATCTGTGCTAGATCAACTGCTGGAGATTGCAAATGACGACAGCCTTAAAACTATGCTCGAGACAACAACTCTACCATTGTTTTGGATTAAAGTCATGGCATAAAATCTTGGGATTAAGCAGCTCACTTAACTTCTGATGTTATTGTTCCCAATTACCCCCTGATAGAACAATATCCTTGCAGAGGAACAAGCTCAGGGCTCTCATTGTTTAGCATTCTAGTGTGTTAAAAGTTAATGTTAAATCAGTTTATATTTATTTTGTGGTGCAGGCGTAGGCCATGCAAAGTTGGGCAAAGGCCCTGCGGCAAAGGCAATGGCAGTTCAAGTTCAGTGAATAGTGGAACTATTCAAGTTTATTTATTATTTAGGCTTTAGGCATATACCTTGCCTAATACCTTACTATTTAGTTTAGGCGTCTGTTTAAGCTTAGGCTTAAATTCAATTAAATTGAAAACAGAAATATTAAACAGACTTTCAGGTATAATAATAATAATGGTATAGTATAGTATATTATTGAATTGAGTTATTTAGTATATTTTGAGGTAGTTTTGCATTGAATTGTCAGCTTGAAGAAACTTTAACAGTACTAAAAAGTATCTATATTTCTAGAAATGAGATTTTTAAAAATTAATATTAATAGGATTTAAAAACATAGCATATTAATAACAGTAACGTAACAGTAATTGTGAGTCCGTGACACTGACAACAGTTTAGTTTAGTTAATGACTAACAGACAGAATTAATAATAATAATATAGTCCCATTACTTGCCCTTAAGGAAAATAAGGTGTTTTATGCTTATAGTATTAAAAATATTTCTCTGTTGTCATGAAACACACATATTGGGTCTTTGACTTACATTGAAAAAAAAATCAATGAAATTTAAGTTCTCTATTGTCTTGAAACTCTATTTAAGTGAACAATGAAATTTTCACTGAAGAATGGCAGCCATTTTCTGCGGCTCTACACCAATTCGATTTCATTGGGTGAAGATTGCGGGAAAGAAGGGAGAATATAACTGTTGTAAATTGGAATTAATAGCTGTCCTTGCTTACTCTTCTTTCTGTAACATCATCTTACCATCTGTCCTTAAAATACCTAATTTCTTCCTTCAAATTCTTTATCTCATAAAATTATCGGCATGATAAAGACGGTAAATAAAAAAATAAATGCAAATTTAAAAATAAGTTTCTGATGCGCATATCTAAACACTGATAGGTTGAAACTCAAACCTTGCGATTTTGAGACCCATTGTAAGCTTGCCACTGAGTCAGGAATGGTGGTGTGATGGGAGAGGGGGCTTGTCTACAATGGCTGGCTTTTTTTTTTCCTTTAAGTAAGTTACGTTTCAGTATCAAATGTTTGACCCAAATCTTTTTGTTTGGGAAGGGGCTGGGTGGTAAAAATCTTGACATTCAGACGGTGACACACGCCCCTTTAGCTAAGGGGCCGTCCTTAAATGACTTCACGCGCCGGGGGGGGGGGTCACGCATTTATGACGATGTGTGACGAGGGAGAAATGTGTTCTAGAAATGTGACGTCACATCAAAACGCACATCGCACATCTTTAAATACAAAAGTTGCAATTAAATATTTGATTGCTAGGAATTTATTTACTGACGTTTTAAATGGCTTCACGCGTGTTACGATATTAGAGTGCAGCCTTACACTAAATACATACTTAAGTGACAAAAAGGTGACTTATAACATGCTAATTTTCAATTAGAAAATAACGGTCTTAAGGGTCAAGGCTTTGTGGCGTCATATTGTAGGGGGGTCTATATATATGGTTGGCTCGCTAATCCGACTTGCCGTTCCCAAAAGGCTTATATGCTATTATATAGCAATTAACTCTGTGTTCTCATCCTTTGTTGTTTAGGTTTAGTTTTAGAATTGTATTTGTTAATTTAGGGTTGGGGTTAGGTTTAGTTATAATTGTGAATTTAGGGTTATGTTTTGTTTTAGAATTTCAATAATTGAATTTTCCAATTTCTTTGTAACGTTGCAAAGCAACAAAGATGGCGGCCATGTAAAGTGGGAACGTTAAGTGGGATTTTTTTCCAGTGGGCTTTAATTTAGTATAATTTATATCAATAGTTAGTAAAGTTTTTAAAAATGGGAGATGTTGTTATACCGAGAATTAGATACGTGATACTTTTTTAAATATGTACTTGGAAATCATTTTTCACTGCATGAAATATCTTTGTTTAGCACATGTTCCGCAAACTTCGAATTGGAGAAACCGAAATGTGCACCTGCGGAACAGCTGCAGAGAACGCGGAACATGTTCTTCAAAACTGCCCCCTGTACCACCATACCCAAGCAACCATTTGGCCCCAGGAAGCTACCCTCCACGATAAACTGTATGGTGGACTGAACCAATTGACGGCCACAGCGCAGTTCATCACAGATATAGGGCTTGTGGTCTAAATCCTCCTTCAAAAAGATTTTGACAACGCAGTAGTAAAAGAAGATTATATGCTCCTTGTTCAACTTTTTGTATACTTTAAAATGTAAACGATGATTACAATTACAAAGTGCATGTGTGTAAGAATAATTCTAATTTAGAAATACAACACAAAGTCACAAAGATAACTTAATACAACCCTCAGATAGACATAAGGATGAAAACATCTTTCTTATTCCGTATGCAAGAACAAAGATATACAAATTCTCGTTCTGAATTTGGGCTTGGATGGGTTGCCTCAAGAAACCAGGAAAGCCATCACTTTATTAACATTTAAAGTTTTATGCCTGGCTTATTGCATCTACTTCTCTTTGGGAGGTACTTCAAAAACACCTGAATGGGTTACGTGGTAATAAAGTTTTGTCTGACACAAGATGGTCAGCCCGACATGATGCTGTATGGTCTATTTATAAATCATACAATGACAATATTGCAGCACTGGACAATTTTGAGCTGACGAAAATCAGCCAAGTGACAGTCGACTTGAAGCAGAAGGATTTCGGAAAAAACAATTGGAAGTCGGCATTATACTGGAAATTCAGGTCACAATTTTATTAAGAATTCAGAAAACTAATTTATCCCGTCATGAGCGGGGACTGTCTTTGAATTCCGCCATCCATTTGTCGAAATCTTTCTTTGATTTTGTTAAAAGATAGCGCTCTGGGATCTGAATTCGATTCGTACGAAGAAAAACGAAAGGATAAGTCCGTGGAGAGAGAGAGTAAATCTTCGATACAATCACAATAGATAAAGCGTCGGTTTGATGAAGGGCCATCAGCCGAAATAGTTCCCCCCCCCCCCCGAGTCAAAATGTCAAGGTTGACGTATTTCTGGTAATCATTGACAAACTCTTTTCGAGCTCTCTAACATTGGTTATTCGCATACCACCAGGAGCGGCGTTTGAGGGTGGCAACTGGGGCGACTGCCCTAGGCCCCGCGCTTAGGTAGACCCCGCGTTTCAGTCCTGAACATGTCTCCTCCTGGTTAATAGCCTATACATGTAGAACCAAAGAGTGGATGGTAGAACGTATGCTGGAAACGATTGTAAAGAAACGAAAGAGGCACTCTTGTAATCCTTTTGCAATTATTTTGCAATATGTCTGCCAATAAATTGCATTTTAAATCACGTCGTAACCGGCACGTCATTTTTCGATAAGAATAAACCGTTGTTTATAGACCAGATAAAATAATGAACTTGTAATAATTTAATAAAAAGGTGAAAACGCAGTATTAAAATTACACAATAATCAAGATATTTCATATTTTTAAATACCATAGCATACTGGTGCTTAGCGATCTTTACTAGTACTCTGGCCCCGCGGGGCCATTGTTGGCACTAGGCCCCGCGCTTACCTAACGCCGCCACTGCATACCACCACTATTATTACATTAGACATTTGTTAGAACTTTGGCTTTCTTACAAACCTATTATAACTGAGCTCAGCAATGACGACAAGTTAATGGAAGAATATTCAAATGATTTCGAAGAGTGTTTTCCTCCAGAATAAATCCTACTTTTAGAACTCTTCAAAACAGTTAGTGTCCGGCCCCAAGGCCAGAAGGAAGCACAAAGTAAACCACAAATAGCATACATGATACAAAGAGCTAAAGATGTTCTTGTTTTTAAATGAGCTAAATTTTATGCAATCCTTTCCCAATGTCCAAATAGAACTCCGCAAATATTTTGAAATGATCACAACAGTTGCAGCTGCCAGCGATCATTTTCAAAGTTGAAAGAAATTTCTTTTAAAAATGAAGTTAGTAGTTGCATGGGACATCAAAGACTGAGTCTATTCTCTCTAACGGGCATAGAAAGGGAACTCGAACGTTCAATTCGCTTTCCTGATTTAATTGATTAAAAAGTTCTCAAAACGCATGTTCTAAGTTGAAATATATGATAATAAATATTTTAATAACGTGTGGATTCATGTAACTTTGTATAAATTAAATTTACTTCTTTTTTTCTTTTTTCTTACACCCTGCCTTACAGGTTACAGCCTTACATTAGCTGCATGCTAGCAATCATTTTATTTAAATGGACGCTGACTGGACCTGGTCCCAGTTTGAAATGCAGCCAGGGGCGACATGCCAACTTAATCCGCCCATAGTTTTACGTGTCAATGTTATCACATTTTCTTACAAATGACTAATATAAATTTCCTATTACAATGTTTAATTAAAATAAATTATTCTGTACATATCTCTACCCCCCGTCACCAACCCGCCCCCTTTACTTAAAAAAAAAGAAACAAACAGTGAATCTATTTAACCTATGGAGCCGTCCATAAATGACGTCACTCTATTTGGTCAATTTTACCCCCCATCCCCCTTTTCACACTTCGTCACAATAACTTAGACCCCCCCCCCCCCCAAATCCAATATTAAGTCACAAAGCTTTGCTCTCCCCCATAAAACCTGTATTTTCTCATTAAAAATGAGCACGTTTTAAATCACTTTTTAAGTATGTACTTAGTGTTTGACTGCAATCTAATATCGTAATATGCGTGAAGCCACGTTAAACGTCATTAAAAATGTAAGAAATCGAATATTTAAGTGGACCTTTTATTTATAGTAGCGTGTTTTGACGTGACGTCACAATTCTTAACCCCCCCCTTTCGTCACAAA
>MUZC01003760.1:504887-515298 GCA_002072015.1 Radix auricularia
GACTGGTGATCTTAACCTATGACTGGTGATCTTAACCTAAGACTGGTGATATGAACCTATGACTGGATATATACTATCAACTTGTGTTATGGTTAACCAAGCAATTTATTTATCGATAGGTTTTATAAAAATTCCACGTCAATTAAAAAAAATCATGTTAAGCCTGGTCCCTTTTGGAACTCAGGACGTGTTAGCGCATTTTCGTATTATGTATCAGTACTTATGTTAGATATCAGCATTATGTAGTTATCAGTAATTGTGTTTAGATTTTAGACATATTTTTATGAATTTTCTTGTGTAATGAATATACCTGAAAAAAAATTATTTAAAAGTCATTTCTTTACATTTTAATTTTTTTATTTTCTCTTTAATCTAACTACAAGTTGTTTGTGGTCACTGAAATAGGAATCATAAATGAAACATTCTAAATTGTAATCAGCTAATCGCCCAAATACTCCGTCAATTGTTGTTTGATAGATCGTAGTTGCCAATCTTGGTGAAAGTAGTTGAATGTTGAATCTTGTTTCGAAAAAGTTTTCAATTTCTGCCCTTGGGCCGCTAAGATCTTGATTGAAGTCACAACAAATGATGACGTAAAACTCTCTAAACTTTTACACATATTCTAATGACGTCAACAAAAAAAAACTAATACTTTTGATAATACTAAGACTTCCGGCAATGGCGGCCGTTGCCTGCGCCAGTGTTATCTCTCGATTCGCAATGTTTTTTGGTAGTTTTAACGGGTTTTTTTTAACGGATCGAGTAACTGAGTGTTGATGCACAAATGGCAGGTCAGGACATACAAAAAACATATATACATCATGGGTCTAGGACTTATGGATGCTGAGATCTAGGGTGATGACAGACGGACGGACGGACAAAACGGGTGCAATAGCGCATTCGACTTCTCGAAAATGCGCTAAAAATAATAGTTTCGGCAATCTAAAAATAATGTTTTTAATCTCCTAAATAGTAGATGCTGGGTATTACAACTCACTTTGCAATAAAGTGCTGAGTTGTTTTGTTTTTGTTTTTTAAATTAACTTTGTTTAATTTACAAAAAAATACTTTATGTCCTAAGGCAGGGGTGCGCAACCTTTGAGCCATTGACGGCCGCATTAAAAAAAATAATAATTTTGCTAAGGCCGCCAAAAACTTTTCACTTTTTTCACTTAAAAAGGACCGATCACTATAAAAAATTTACCTCTCGTAATAGTCAATGCGAGATAATAATGACATCATCACAGTGTATTGTAGGCAAAGACAGTGCTTCATTACAAACAAAACATTTCAATCGATATGTTCTTATATTTCTACTGTATTGAACACTGTCATATAAACATAATAGCAGTGTCCTAACATCATGTCGCACACGTACAGCAGAAGGATATTTTAAGTGGCATTAATACACCGAGTACAAAATAATTGAATAAGCGATAAGCTGCTTCACTAACATTGTCCATGTAACTTAGCAGTCTAGAGTCCAGAAATTATTTGCTGCCTTGCTCTTGGAGAGTCGTGCAAGATCCGGCACGTGCTGGAGATCATCAGTCGTATTCTTGACACCATATTGGTGTCCACCAGTCGGGTTCGATATTTGTTCTTTAGACAGCACTAGAGTGTTTCTTTCTATTTCGCGATGCTACTTTCCTTGCATATCTCCAGTAGATCGTTTTTGTCATTGAATTTCTTCACAAGTTGCGCGTTATTTGTTAGTTCGATCAGTTCCTATTGGACATCCAATGACGCGCTCTCTGTCTCAACCAAATGTGGAGAAGCAACGAGTCTCATATTTTCTGAGATCTTGTCGAAATCCTGAAAACTTTCTGGGAATTCCAACAGCACTTCGAGTACGCCTGAAAAGGTGGTAGCCGAAATTTTTATCTTTACTTATTTCATGGCTCTCGATTAGAGCGGTGAGTTGTGGGCAATGAGTGAGACACTGGGTATTTTAGCAGCTTCTAAAGTTGACCGACGTGTTACACTGTTACACAGAGCAAGCACAATACATCGAATGTGCGCATCACACGGTTCAGGCGCACTTTAATATTGGGCTGCTAAACTTCATGGCGGGCCCTCGTTATAATAGCTACAATGTCTTTGAGCGCTAAACACTGCAGCGAGCGCTACAACTGCCGGAGTCGTAATTTGTTTCACAGTAACAAGTGCTTAAATGAATATTCGATATTTGATTTACAACGTTACATAATACATTGCCAAATTGCAAATATTTGACGGCCGCAGGTTATAATAATTTAAACAGATTTCCACGGCAGCACTTGTCGCGTCCACGGCCGCATGAACCGTACGGCCGCAGGTTGCGCAACTCTGTCCTAAAGGGTCGTCGCTAAATGACGTCACGCGATTTTGGCCGATTTTTCCCCCCCCCCCCCGCCCCGTCTAAAAACTTAGATGTCCATTATGACGTCACAGTGCGTTGACTCCCCTCCCCTCCAGGAGCCGTATTTTCTCTATAAAAATAAGCATGTTTCTAATCACTATTTTTTTCATTTAAATATTTATTTGATGTAAGAATGGGACTCTAATGTCGTAGCATGTGTGAAGCTATAGAAAACATCATGAAATAAATTGTAAAAGATAAAATATTTAAGTGGAACTTTGATCCTTAAGTTGCGCGCTTTAGATGTGACGTCACATTTCTTAAACACCCCCTCCCCTTCGTCACAAATGTGTGACCCCCACCCCCCCTTTTTTTTTTGTTAGGTGCGTGACGTCATTTCTGGACGGCCCCTTAAATAATTTAAAATGCACACAAAATAAAGACGAAGGAAATTAAATAGTTATTTATTGACATTCTCATCACATTTCTTTAATACAATATTTCATTTCAAGACTTTAAAGTACAAGAAAAGAGAGTAGATCTATGTACACACTAAAAGTATTATGAATTTATAATTTTTTCGATTATATTTAATTATATTCTTTGGACACATTTTGAAATACGCAAGGAATTAATTCAGCATGAAAACATTATCCCGTTAAATGATTTACACTAGTAAATACTCAGTGCACTTAAAAACCGAATAAAAAATTATTTTTTCAGGAATTGAAATAAAAATAATTTCCAAATTTTGTAATAATTTGTTTAAACTATAAGGGAAAAGAAACTAGGGTGGACTAGAACGAATTAGCTAAGGATAATTCCAAAATATGTGCAAGGTACAATAGACAAAGGTTGAAAAGTGTGTACAACACTAGAAGGGGTGTTGCTAAAAATATCTGTTTCAATACAATAGGTTGAATTCTATTCAAAATTAAAGTACGATCAACATAAACATTATTTACTATGAAGAACTGATTTTTTAAAAATAAATTGTATTTCTATACTGTATTGTTTAAATATAAATAAAAAGATTCAAATAATTAAGAGAGGGGATGGGGGGACACGAGATAAAGTTACGAGTTATGAGTTTAATGATTTATTCCATGATGTATGATATTTATGTATTGACGCTAATTATGTATAATAACAATAGTGCATGGAAACACTGAGTTCTTCTTGTGTTGTTGTTGTTATCGTCTTGTTGTGTTGTTGTTGTTATCGTTGTTATGTTGTTGTTGTTATCGTCTTGTTATGTTGTTGTTGTTATTGTCTTGTTATGTTGTTGTTGTTGTTATCATCTTGTTATGTTGTTGTTGTTATCATCTTGTTAGTTGTTGTTGTTATCGTCTTGTTTAAATTTTGAAATTCCATGTTGAAGTAAGTGTTTAAATGTGTGGTGAATCTCCTGCTTTAATTAGTTTTAACATAATTCTCATATATCCTTAGAGTATTTAGAGTTGAAGTTGTGTTGAACGTTTAATATTTTACATTTCTTCAGTTTCTTGACAGAAGAGGAGTCCGGGTTTTCGTCAGTTTTCTTGTTTGTGTCATTCTTATTATTTGGTTTAACTCGAAGAGCAATGAAATATTCTTTTAATGTTTTATTGAAACAATTTGTGTCATTCCCCCTGAATTTAACTTTTATAAGATGTTTAACAAAATTAAACTAAAGTTGAAAGTCTGTCTCCCTGTTCGTCAGAAATGATGTTCGTTTCAAATGGCGTGTCCAGTATCTGCGCTATCTGTACAGGAGATAGCTGGACGGAGCTGCTAGTCGTTGGTCGGTATTGCCGGGACAAGCCACTTTTCTCAGAAATTTTCGAAAACATTTCACCAGGAAAAGACACATTGGATGTGGGCTGTTGTGAGTTGCCGCTCATTGTGTTGAGATGTTGGGCTGTGATTGGTGCGGTGTTGGTGACGGAAGTTGTGCTTTGTGCAGCTGGAGGAATCTCATTGTTAACTTCTTGCAATACATAAGAATCGGATGGACGGTTGTTGTTACCGGATGAAAGTTGACTTGAAGATATGTGGTCGGACGATTGGCGACTGAACGGTCTGTAAGTACTTAAGACTTGACCAGGGGGCAAATGACGACAAGTTGTTGGCTGGAGAGGTGTGTGGGCGGGTGAAGGATGCGTGGGTATGTGGTTGGATATTTTGTAGCTGGATGATGGATTTCTAGATACGTGGCTGGGTGGTGGGTGACCAGAGGATATGTGGCTAGAGGGTATGTGGCTAGAGGGTATGTGGCTAGAGGGTATGTGGCTAGAGGGTGTGTGGCTAGAGGGTATGTGGCTAGATGGTATGTGGCTAGAGGGTATGTGGCTAGAGGGTATGTGGCTAGAGGGTATGTGGCTAGAGGGTATGTGGCTAGAGGGTATGTGGCTAGAGGGTGTGTGGCTAGAGGGTATGTGGCTAGAGGGTGTGTGGCTAGAGGGTATGTGGCTAGATGGCTTTTGACTGCCGCTACTTGATGAGTTGGTCAAGGGCCCAGGGGTTGTGTTGGGGGACAGAGCGTGATGCGGTGATTTGTTGTTGGCAGAGTTTTGACCGGATGACCCGTAGCTCGATGATGAGTGGCTGGATTGTGTGGGACTAGATAGGGTGTCGTTGGCGGGTAAAGGGTTGAATGATGTCTGGGGTGACGGTGTATGTCTCGGTGGGATATGGCTGATGATGGTGACTGGTCTGCTGCTGAAATTGATCACCTGTTTCTGTACGATGCCACTAAAGCCCATATTGTCAGTATTTACACTAGGCATCACTTGGGTATTTAAATTTGGAGCTGCCATGGGATTTGGGGGGTGAAGCTTCCAGTCAGATGTCCACATTTTCTCAAGCTTTGGTTCATGATTGTCACCATCAGATGGACGGTGCTCTGATGTGGGCTTTGGGGGAATATGATGACGCGGCAAATTTTGGTATTCAGAGTCTATCGGTCTATCTCTGCTCAACGCTAACTGGTTGACATAGACAGGTTCGTTGTCGTTATGGTCTGCCCCATTGTTGGATTCGCGATCAATTGATCTGTTTAAGGGAAGAAACTCTTGTGAGGCGTCTTGAAAATATTGCAGTTGTTGGTGCTGTTGAAGTTTCTTAATAGCTTTAGCATTAAATTCTATTTGTTGGAGTTCGGTTTCTGAAGAATAACCACTGGATTGTCTTTGGAACATGGGTCTTTCATAGTCCGTGACAGCTGAGGATGGCCTTGGGAAGTTGTACCTGTCTAAATCACCGTGGGCAGACATAACCTGGCCAGATCTGTGACAGACGTTTCTGTCATGGTCAGATGTGAAATTGGTAGGAGCTTGGGAATCACTTGTCCAGGCAGATGTGGTGACATTGATGGTGTGGTCAGCTCTGATCGGACCTGGGGATGGAAAACTCGAAAAGGACGAGGCGGGCATCACGACCCTAAGCTTTGGTTTTATCCTTGGCGATTCGTAACAGGATTCACGTCTGGCTGGGTCATACGGAGACCAAAGATCGGACGGCAAAGAACCAAGACTGTGTTTCTCTACTTTGCTATCAGGATTTTCAGACGCCACGGACTGTGTTAAAGGAAGATGAGGCTTCTTCTGACCTGAGAATAATTTATAAATATCAGCTGAAGAGGCAAACATGTGCCTGCGCGAAGCCTGAAGACAGAGTTCAGACGTCGCCCGGATTTGTCGTTGGAGTTGTGGGATATCTCCCAAGTCCAACGTGGATCGTTCCGTGGATGTTGGTGTGGATCTATCCGCATCCAACAGCTGCCTGTGATCGTTCAGGGTACCCGACTGCCATGAGTACCTGTTGGGGTAAGAGGCTGAAGTCGTTTGGTGAGATTGTCTCAGAGCGACGCCGTCAGCATCACCGACGTCACAACCGTAAGACGAGTGACCCAGATCGTAAACATCCAGGGATGATCCATAGAGTGCGAGTTGATTCAGATATCGGTTTGAATGAGGTGGCAGGTTTTGTTGTCGCTGGGGTTCAACGCCATGGCGTGAGATTCCCTGTTGTTCTTGAAGCTGCGGTTGTTGCTGTCTGACCAGTTTCTGGTAATTATACTGCTGTGTACTTTGCTGAGGCTGTTGTGGGTGGTGTGGAATTTCGTGACCATAGTATGAACGCTGCAAAGATTCCGGTCCTGCGTAAGGTCTCCAAGCTGGTTCTCGTGAAGTCAAGTCAGGCATAGAACTCATAACAAAGTTCTGCCTCGAATGTTGGTGAAAGCCCAGAGAAACCGGCTCACCACCTTGTTGTGCCCCCCTGCTACGTCTAGGGTCTTGGTGAGCAGTGGCCTGTCCAAAGTTTTGGTCATCCCCAAACTGTGCGCAGTCTTGACTATCCATAAATTGTCTGAAATCTTGAATACTCCTTTGTTGTCCCATTCCTCGACCATTTCTTAAGTGTCCGATATTTTGAAAACTATTTAATGGCCCATAATATTGACACCCCATTTGTTGTCCTCTGTCCGGCACATCCCTCAGCTGCCCACTGTATAGACCATCCTTAAGCTGCCCATTTGCTTGACCACACAGAGACTGTCTCCCCCTTGGGTGTTGAAAAGCTGGACCACCGAATTTATGTTCAATACCTCGGTCTCCCTCTGCTTGACATGATTCGTCGTCCAAAGCCAAATATTCACCTTGGTCAGTTTGATTAGCGCCAGAAAATCCTACGGCATCGTCATCGCGAATCAACCCGAGCACAGAGTTGTTTTTGTGACGAGCTGGTGGTCCAGTTCTCATTTGTCTGTTAATCTCCATGTCAGGTGTGTCATCGCCTCTGATGTTTGTCAGCTTAGGCCTCCTGGCAGGATCGATGTTATGTAAAGGAATGTCATTGTCTTTTTGGAAGTAGCGAGTGTAGTCGCGCCAGCCAACGTCTTCCGTATCAGGGGACGCAGCATTCCGAATAACTTGCGAATCTTTACCGTCATTGTAAACCGCCCCGCCGTTCCTGGGACTAAACCCTAGACTGGTATGCCGTTGTAAATCTGCATCAATCGCCACAGGTTCAGCCCGGAAATAGCCATCAGGAATATCCGGGCTATTGGAGCGTTCGCTAAAATAAAGTTTGGTGCTTTGTGCAATTCTTGGACTAGCTGCGAATTCTCGAGGCAATCGCAGCGACCCATTCCTGGCAAACGTCTGGGCTGTATTCTTTCTCTCTGAGAACCCGAAGCCGGACTCTTCCTCCTCTATGGTGGCGAGGGCGCGAAGTCGGTCCTCGAGACTTGCGTCCATAGATTCCATCATCGGGTCCCGCCTTTTAGCCGGCGCCCCAACATGTTTGTTTACAGGCGATCTGCTGCTGGCTGGAAGTGTTGTCCCGCGGTGTGTTAACATCGGACTTCCTGTTACTGTCATTTGATTTGTTGGGGTCTGGCCACGCGATGGTCCGTCCCATGGGTTAAGTGGGGACACGGGAGACGAGGTTGGTGCGGCTTTTGTTGACCTATTTTCAGCGCCGTAGCCATGGGGAGAAGCTGGCGTGGTTTTGTCGGTGCCGTATCCTTCATCCGGACTCAAAGCGAGTTTATCCCTCTGCTTGCCCGTGCTCGATAGAATTTCCTGACAGGTCACATAATTCTGGGATATGCTCCGACTCAGATCGTCCAGCGAACCTGGTCTCGCGTCCCTGTACATAGTCCGTAAACTTTTGTCCGATAGACCGGATTTTATGGGTTCCGAATTTCTTCTCTGAAATTCCGATGTCATGATCATCATCGCCGTTGTCCTCCGATGACCTTTTAACCCCAAATATTTACCAGAGCAAAGGTTAGCAGCGAATTAAACCTTCCTCGCAGCTCATATCTTTACCAGTCCGCATGTTGTATTCTACACACAAGAAGGAGCTTACAAGTTTAGTGGTCACGTGTGGCAACTGAGCGGCCTTCGGGTGAGTTGTGCGATCTGGAGTGAAGAGTTGTAGCCGGGCTTCGGGTGAGTTGTGCGATCTGGAGTGTTGAGTAGTAGCCCTTCAGATGGATGGGTCATGGTGACCAATTGGATAATTAAAATTGAGAGTGACCGCTCTTGGATCAATGTTTGACAAACGTTTTTGTTGTGACGACCATCATGACAATGATATCGTAGAATCTGTGAATAAAACGAAAATTTGTTGAAAATTAATAAATACATTGCTAATTTAAAGGACACTATTTATTTTTATATTTATTATTAGTGCAGTAATGACATCGGTCGCTATGGTGAAGCTGGTGATGGTTATGTCTGGTCTTAAGTTGACTGCACTTACTTAAGACGCATCTTTTCAAAATTTATTTTCAAAATTAATGAAACAACATTTCTTTTTAATGATTAACGTAGCTGATGTTAAACGTATTGTCATTTATGTGGTTAGTGTGATATGAATGTTCATTTAATTAATATATGTATGTTGTTATCTCCATGTAAAGCGCTGTGAGCCGGCTCCTTGCTGGGATACAGCGCTATATAAATTACCAATTTATTATTATTAAATATTGATGTGTAATCATGGAGTGATGATGTTGTTATGATGTGTGTTGATGGGGTTATAGGATGTTCCGGTGATGTTGATGGAAAGTTGTGGTGACTGTTGTGAAATTGGTGGAGTCTACAGTAACGGACCCTTCTGACGTCACTTTTTTTTTGGTCCCATAAATCTCTCCTAATTTCTAATGTTTTCACTTATTTCTACTCATTCAGAGAGTGCAAGGAAACTTTGTTAAGCAGCAAATGTTAATTTAATGGAAGAAAAGCTGTGTCATTAAAAATAGTTGTAAACACAATAACGTTATTAAAGATGTTGAGAGGAATGTGGATAACCTGCAATAGGCGGAGACGAGACTTAAAGGTAAAATAATTTCAGATGACGCTGAAGTTGGTGTGATTGAGTTCTTCTCTTGGTCATTATTATAAAAACCTTATAGTTAAAATAACAGATTGGTGAAAGAAAGATGTAATTAAATGTATCTCCGTATAACGATGATCTATAAAAAAGCGTATTAGTGTTAGTCTATGTTTGTCTTTTTTTTAAAAATTTTTTTAGATATCATATTTCCCCCACTGCCTATTGATTCTAACGAGTGAGATCAGTTAAACATTTGTGTCAATATTTTTAAAACTATTTATTTAAAAACAAAAGTAGCTATGAGAAAACATCAAAGGGGCGATAAGTTTCCATCACCCCTCCTCTTCCCAATTTTGCTTTATTATACCATAAGAACTCTTAATTTAAAAAAATAATAATAATAATAAATTTTAAAAGTATTTTAAACATAGAAAAGATCAACTCCATTTTGAGAGGTGATAAATAATTCAGATTTAGAAATAGAAATGCATTATAATTTTATTTCTGTATTTATAAGTTGGTGTTTTGTTGTTTGTTTATTTGTTGTCGTTGTTGTGTTGTTCGTTCCCCCTCCCAGTGTTTTAAGGCTCCCAAGTCCCTTTAGAATCTAAAAGGAAACATTAAATCGCCTGCTTCCCCCCCCCCCCCCCCCCCCCCCCCGTGTGTTTTCTAAGGAGGACAAATGAGTCATGGAGTAGCAGGTACACACACAAACGGCCCAGCACACTCGCACACCCAGGACGACCTAACACGCTGACTTATGATGTACAAAAAACTGGCTGTTTGTTGGGAAGCTGGTGCTAAAATAGTAAGATGGTGTGGGGAGGGGTTGGGGGCGGGACACCTGGCCGTAATACACATGGTTACCTTAAAGGGGGGAAGGGTGCGAGCGTGGAAGAGAGTGTCGGGCAGAACATCGCCTCTACAGTGAACTACTGGAGGAGTGGGAGGGGGGAAGTAAAGTAGCGGTTAGACCTTATACAAAAAATATTAGGGAAGTTGCTACTGACATGGAGGAGATGTGACGGTTAGACTTGACATACGAAAACTGTGGTAGGGGTTGTTAGAACTAACACAAGAAAGATGTTGTAGTGGTTGTTAGAACTAACAGAAGGAAGATGTTGTAGGGGTTGTTAGACCTAACAGAAGGAAGATGTTGTAGGGGTTGTTAGAACTAACACAAGAAAGATGTTGTAGGGGTTGTTAGGACTAATTTTTTTTTTTTTTTTTTTTTTTTTTTTT
>MUZC01003760.1:515590-529327 GCA_002072015.1 Radix auricularia
AAAAAAACATTCTTTCTACTCACATTTCCATCTTGCCAACATAACTTATTTATTTAGTTCAAAGTTTCACAAATGAAAATTTGCCCCAGGAAAACAGGATATTATGTGAATTGCCCTGTTAGTCACTAAGGATGGATGGATCAAAGGAGGTTAGGGGCAGGACATAAACTTATTTGTTACATATCATTTTCAGATGACAGTGACAATTCTATTTTAAAAAATTGAAAATGAATTTAAAATTCTTTAAATGGAGTTAGTAATGAAGTCTGTGCAAAAAAATATTTTTTCAAATTATGTCAACATTTATTGATTGAATTGGAATCAATTGTCTACAAAGAGAGTGGTAATCTAACCTTCCTAGTGTCCTTTTTGACCTAATTCATTTTAAGAAAATTTAAATAAGTTTTAAAAATTATTTTTCATGCGTTTAATTGATAGCTTTTTTAAAAACATTTTTCTTTCAAAGTCAGCAATAAGAAAGGATTAATAGGACAGTTCAAGAGACAGCTTTTGCTTTGTCATCAAGAAACAATTTTGATTCCATGAACACATGACGGTGTATTTAAATTTAAGTCTTGTCCCTTCCAATTTAAACATGCACGCAACTTTTTAAAAATAAATAATTCTTTTATTTGATAAAAGAAAATGATTAAATTATTTAACCCACTCCATAAAATATTACAAACATTAAAACATTGTTGTTTTTTTTTTAAAAAAAACTTGATAGATTCACACACTTATCAGTACATCACAGTCATTGCACATTCAATTTGGTTATCCCCTCACAAAACCCCAATCAGTTGGTCTGCAAGGATTCTATTAGCTTGTCAATACACTCTTTGACTTTAGTCCCCTTCAACTGGCTCTCTGGTTGTTGTGTCTCATATTTGTTTTTGATTTGTTCTGCTGCCCACACAGCATATTTTTGATTAACTTGCTTATCTTTGACACCTTTACCAGTGCTGACAGCAAGGTAGGATGCCGACAACAAAAATCCATTTAAGGCCCTGAGATTGTTAGGGTTCAGTTTGACTGCCTGAGCAAAATAGGTCCTGGCTAACTCCATGTTTTCATTTCCTCCTTGTGTGTAGCGAATCTCAGCATATTTCTGATGAAAGAGATGATTATGAGGGTTAGACATTATCAACTCTTCCAGACAAAAGGCTGCATTGTTGTAATCATGCTGGGACAGGTAGAGATCACACAGTTCATTCCAAGCTTCATAATCAGTCATAAAACTTTTCAGATAGTCATTTAATTTTAGTATAGCTTCTGTTATCTTTTGCCTTGCTTTCAAAATGGCAACTTGTCTTTTTCTTGCATACATGTTAGTTTCATCTTTTTCTAAAATACTCTTATATTCTTCTTCTGCCTCAGAATACTCTTCTCTGGCCTCATAAAGCATGCCTTGTAACCGCCTGACTCTGATGCTTTTAGGAAATTTGTGCTCAAGTGCTTGTATACATGACTCTGCAATATCATATCTCTGACAATCAAGAGCTGCTGTGCAGACCTGCTCATACACTAACCACAATTCATCTCCAAGTTTTTGGCAACTGTCCATTAAAACTGTGTCCCATGTGTTGACAACCAAGTCTGAATCTCTTGTTTGTTCATCTCTAAATTTTTTAAGAATTGTCCGTGCCTCATCAATTGACATTTGCTGCGGGTTGTTAGGACTAACAGAAGGAAGATTTTGGGGGTTGTTAGAATTAACAGAAGGAAGATTTTGTTAAAGTTTTTAGAGCTAACAAAAGTTAGTGGTTTTTAGACTTAACAGAAAGAAGATATTTAGAACAAAAGAAACGTAGGTTTTGTAACGGTTGGAGCAAGCAAATTATATTATAACGTATTGACTGGTACATTTATCTTTAGGCAACTAACTGACAAAGACATCAGTATTATCAGTTTACCTGAGTTGTATGAAACAGGTAGTACCTAGTGGCATAACTCAAATTGGGATCAGGGTTCTCTCCCCCCCCCCAATCCAATGATTGCAGTTAAAACAAATGAAAACGCGCCATTTTTATCTTATATGTTACAGACGCTCCTTCTGTACAGAAGATTACAGAAGGAGCGTCTGTAACATATAAGATAAAAACTTGGTGACGAAGTTACTGGAGTGGTTATTTAAAGTGATATCAAATAGTAAAGTAATAAAGTTTTGTGTTGAGTCCAAACATAACCGTAAAATGATATTTATTATTTTATTGATGGCTATCACTAGTTGAATAGCAATAATATAAACAACATTTCATCATTTAAAACTCACGTTAGATGTCTCATCCTCGCAGAAACTATCACCATTTCTTTAAAAATGGCTTACAAGGCCACTCTAGGGTATAAGAACGTTATGTGCATATACGCTAATATCACATCATCCATTGTCAAGTGTAACTCCTCACAATACCATCTCTGACATCACAGCAAGATACTCCCGTCGTATTAATCCACACATCAATACCATCAGTGCTGTACGCCAACTCTGCATGTCAGCAATATTTCTTTTCATCAAAGCAAGCGCCGGCTAAGCCAAAGAATACTAATACTATCCACACACGCACGTCTTTGCCCTAGCTCTAGGTCTCTACTCGCCAGTGACTCAAGCTCATACTCCTGTAGGCCAGACGTTCTCGCCAAGACGCACGGCAGTGCTCACACGGAGCCCAGTACCTGATCGTACCGACACGTCCACTTCCATTCACCTGTGGCAAAAATCAGTTCCGGCTGGCAGGTAAGTGAGTGGCGGGGATGTATGTGATGGGGAAATAGAGGGGAGGGAGGGGGTAAAAACTCAGGTGAAATTAGGCCAATTTGAGATCGGTCTGGCACGCCAGGAGCAAGTCCAGAAGATAAGACAGGGAAATGGGGAAAATCCCGGTGTGTATATAGCACTATTGTGTACATCAAGGTCAGTGTTTATATGCAGGTTTCAATTAGGTGTAAACCACAACTCTCAGGGTGTAATGTAAACCCTGCGGTGGTGACTTTACTACATAATATAGACACGACGCCAATATGGATCCATATTGTTGTAGTGCAAAAGGAAATGGATTAAAGGTACAAAGAACGAAAAGATTTTAGGAACTCGCAGCCACCAGTGTAAATGGCCACATGTGCACGTAAGAGTATTGAGTACGTAAAAAAAAAAAAAAAACATATGCAGAAACAACTCGGTGTAACTAATGTTTCTGTTATTAACAAGTTTATTTCCCTTGTGTCATAGAAATAGAAAGCCGTGCTATACTATGAAGTGGCGTTATTCTATGTGACACGGAGCTGAGGCTCCAAAAATGCGCAACTAAAATAACATCCCACTTGAAAATATCCTCAGAAAACTGCAAATGAAAATTTGCAAACATCCAAAATTGCAGACGGAACATTGCGCTCATCGACAGAGACATGGTTTGAGTTAAAATGGTTCAGTGAATATGCCGTATAACATTGACAAGCTGTGGAAATTAAATGATGCACTAAATTAATAAGACGTTGGGGCAAAAATGTTATGTGGAAAAAGTTTCATTTCTCATTGATGGTGTAATAGTTAAATAAATGTGTACAAAAAATAATAATTCATTGTAATCACTTATGAGTGATAAGGTGGATGCAAAAAGATGTTACACCTTGTTTTCCAATGTAGTAGGATGTTCTTAATTTCAATTTAACAGCATAAGAACTTTTTTTTTTTAAACGTGTAAGTTTTTAACCATATCTTTTATTTATTCATTAATTTGGGGGTGGGTGGGGGGAGATATGTAAGTTTTTAAAATGTATGCATTTCTTAAAACACTTCTTTGATTCCCTCGTGTACTTAAACAGAAATCCACAAAAATCGTTACAAAAGCGAAACAAAAAAAAATATTTAAAAAAAAGAAAGACATATAACGCTTAGAATATAATAAAAGAATTCATGTAATATTTTAAAAGGAATAGAATGCATACAAATATAATGCAATGCAGAAAACGTGAACAATAAAATGTGAGTTGTTCGGTTTAAAATATTAAAACGGAAAAATAAATTTAAAACAAATACAATGCTATAAGAATTAAAAACTAATATAAAATCTATTTTTACAAATAGCCATCAATAATAATACAATGTTTATTACTTTTGTTCTCTACCGTACATCTATATCAATTTAATTTTACTTTGTGGCATCTAAAAATCAAACTTAATTTGTGCTTTCTTTAAGCAACGGAATCCGAGAAAATGATAAAACACTTTTTGCTACAATGTAAGAATTTTCCGATTATTTTTTTTAATGTTATCATCAAAGAGTCGTTCATTGGAAACTGCGATCTGTCTCTGAGAAGTACGTTGCTATGAAACTTGATAACACTGGTCCATGGCCGATACTCCAGTCTTGTCGTTTAGACACCGCAAGGATGTCAGTCCTTTGATTAGCAAACATATAAACCAGTGCAGTAGCTCACGGTGTCATCGCCTCACGACTTACCTCATAGACCTCCACCGAGTCAGTCAGTGCCAAATAACGGGAAAAACAAACTAATTTTAGAGTTTTGTGTCATCCCTTGTGATGGTGTCCCCCAATGCGGTCCGGAGATCCCTTGTGATGGTGTCCCCGATGCCGTCCTCACATCCCTTGTGATGGTGTCCCCCAATGCCGTCCTCACATCCCTTGTGATGGTGTCCCCCGATGCCGTCCTCACATCCCTTGTGATGGTGTCCCCCGATGCCGTCCGGAGATCCCTTGTGATGGTGTCCCCCGATGCCGTCCGGACATCCCTTGTGATGGTGTCCCCCGATGCCGTCCGGACATCCCTTGTGATGGTGTCCCCCAATGCCGTCCTCACATCCCTTGTGATGGTTCCCCCGATGCCGTCCGGAGATCCCTTGTGATGGTGTCCCCCGATGCCTTCCTCACATCCCTTGTGATGGTTCCCCCGATGCCATCCGGACATCTCTTGTGATGGTGTCCCCCAATGCCGTCCGGAGATCCCTTGTGATGGTGTCCCCCGATGCCTTCCTCACATCCCTTGTGATGGTTCCCCCGATGCCATCCGGACATCTCTTGTGATGGTGTCCCCCGATGCCGTCCGGAGATCCCTTGCGATGGTGTCCCCCAATGCCGTCCTCACATCCCTTGTGATGGTGTCCCCCGATGCCATCCGGACATCTCTTGTGATGGTGTCCCCCGATGCCATCCGGAGATCTCTTGTGATGGTGTCCCCCAATGCCGTCCTCACATCCCTTGTGATGGTGTCCCCCGATGCCATCCGGAGATCTCTTGTGATGGTGTCCCCCGATGCCGTCCTCACATCCCTTGTGATGGTGTCCCCCGATGCCGTCCGGAGATCTCCTGTGACGCCTCTGGCCATACCCAATTGTTGTTGCTGGGCAGAAGTCTCCGGGCCGCAGGGCTTGTTAGTTGAAATCCCCAAAATGGGATTTGTGTGGTATTTAAATGCTGGGTAAAAAAAAACACTTTAGAGCAGTGCTATTCAAAGTGGTGGTCTGTAGGCCATTCGCCACCGGACCGCACAAGTTAACAAGAAAGGACAGAAAAATATTATAATAATCCTCCACTTGCAACCAATAATGCTAACTAACCCTATAGAAA
Organism: Radix auricularia; assembly: GCA_002072015.1. Taxonomy (NCBI): domain Eukaryota; kingdom Metazoa; phylum Mollusca; class Gastropoda; family Lymnaeidae; genus Radix; species Radix auricularia. Next base: position 521,173 of record MUZC01003760.1, read on the forward strand.
ATGTCAATTTTTCGGCACAAAGTTATAAAATGAAACTAATAAAATACATTACATTTCGCTACCATGTCAGTACAGGTAAAATAGTGCAGTGCTTCTCAACCACTTTAGTAAGGCAGACCGGCAGGAATTTTTTCCCTCATACCGGCGAGCTATTATCCCTGCACTCGTGTGGTAGCGAAATATAATTTACCAGCCGACCCGCGTCGTAGCATACGCCGCTAATGATTTAGTGACGGGTGACATTTTATGAAAGTAATTGTTGAGGAGAGTGTGTGCCTTTTCTGTCACTGAGCACAACGGAAAGCACGAAGTTTTATGCCAATGTCGAGAAGAGAAAAAAAAAGCCTACAGACGTGTTGCGAAGTCATGTTCGAAAAGAAAGTGGGAAATGAACGGGCACAAACACAAACATTTTTAAAAATTAAAATAAAAGTAATGTCTTAGCTGGGTCTTGAACCTACGACCTTCCGCGTGTTAGGCGAATGTAATAACCACTACACTACGAAATACATGCTATTCTGTTGTTATGAAAGAATAAAGTAATTGACCTCAATTGAACGCATCGTTGGTCTCGATGACCCCCACTCTGTGCACTACCTTTTCTTTACAGCAGATTGGTCGGTGGTGCTAGACAGCTTGCTTGGTGTCCGGCATGGTTGGACCATGAGGAGAATTATTTATATAGTTTTTATTTGTTTCATTTATGTACCCATTGCCGAAAATTTGACATATTCTATAGGCTAAGTATCAAAGGTTGTAAATGGTGGATCATGATCATATTTTTCTGTCCTTTCTTGATAACTTCTGAGGACCGGCGGCGGATGGCCAACGGACCGGCTCCGGATCACCACTTTGAGAATCACTGAAATAGTGCACCGGTTCCTGGAGCAATGGAAAAATTCCGGTCCGCCATACTAAAACTAAAAAGTTTGAGAAGAACTGCTTTAGAGCTAAAAAGGGCGTAACAATAAATTTTGTCTCCGATCTTTACAACACACCGGCCATGCCTGTGATTACAATAGATTAAAGATATCTCACCGATCCACCATTACAAGATAAGAACTAAGACTGTTTATTCCTCCCCCTCTCCCCCCCCCACTCCACCTTTCCGGGCCACCATTATCGAACAGAATTTCAAGGACTCACCCCACGTGAGCGAAGAATTCAAATATTTGTTTTACCCAGATTTAAACAACCAGATTTGTTAAGGACACTGGCTCGTGCTCAGAACACCAGCGCCCGTGGGTGGGGAAGGGGAGGGAAGTCCATAGGTCAGAGTTGTGTACCTGCAACTGACGTCTACCATTTCATATATTTTTAATAGGGCTGCGGAAATTAACGATTATTTTCTCGATTAATCGGTAAAATGTTTATCAATTAAAATTATTTCAATCGATAAAATAGCGATTAAAATTGAAGAAAATATTTTAAACAATTTTTTCGATTTTTTAATAAATAATTAATTATTAATAATATTCTTTTTCACGTACAATCTTCTCCATTAAAAAAAAGATATTTAAAGTGTAAACTTTAACATAAGCAGGTTTATAAGGAGAATAATTATAAATAATAAACATTGTTTCTAGTTAATTAACACAACAAAATTAAAATTCATTGACACATTCGATTGAACTATTTATATTTAAACATATCTCCTAAGAATATTTTAATTTTTAATTAAATCCTTATACAATGGGCGTTTGATGAAATTTTCAGTTAAATGACGTCATACTTCTCATTTTCAGCTTTTATAAAAAATTATCGATTAATTATTCGGTAATTTTTCAAAAGTTATCGATCAAATTTATATTAATCGATAACAGCCCTAATTTTTAATAAATCATTTCGAACAAATGATATATAGAAATAAGTACATTAAAATTAAAAATATTTTCTTTTTTAGTCTCACAACAGCAACAAAATTTTCATAATAATAATTAAAAGCTACAAAACAGTGGCGTAGCTAGGGGGGGCGGTCCGCCCCGGGCGGCACTCATTCAAAGGGCGGCATTTTGGGTCATTTGAAAAATAAAACCCGGACATTTCCGAAAACCGCCCCTTTTCTTTGGAAGGAGGGAAACCAAAGTGAAACAAAAAGAATATCATTTTTTTAGTTAAAATTAACGGATTCGTGCAACATTTGTTTGATTACATATTGGTTGTTATAACTAACGCAGAACAGTTTAAAATTTTAAAATCGTTCAAAAAAGGTAACTATTATCTGCAAAATTAAGCGGTATATGTCACAGATGGCGCTTTTATAAGAAAACTGCACAAAAGACAACAAAACATCACCGCTGGTCCGAATATATGTAGTATTAATATTGCACGACAGTTTTAGCGTGGAATTTTGACATTCGCAGAATGATGCGCTAACAAGGACCTACATAACATAGTGGTTCAAAAATTGTGTTTAAATTGAAAGTAGTAAAATATGTTACTGTTTCAGGTTTTATAAAATTATTGGAAGTGAACTTATTAAAAATTAAATTTACTTTGTTTTTATTGCATTAAATTAACACATATAGCTTGTATTTTTCATTAATATAAGGTTATTCATTAAAAATGAACGATTATTCATTTCTCTGTTACTAAACACCACAATGACATAAATAACTCAGAAAAAGACATACTAAAAATTTCAAGCGTTTTGGAAAATTGCTATCTGCAGTGACAAGTAAAACGAGATCAGATGCTGGAATTTTACTCAGTTCATAGAAATCTTTTACTTTTCTATGGTATCTCAATTTATGGGAGCCCGTCTTTTTTAAATTAATGCATACCCATTTGATGAAACAATGATATTTGCTATTACAGAGGATGTTACAGAGAGTTCGAAATATCGCCTATATAACAAGTTAAAAGGAGAAAAATATGAGTGGGGAAAATTCAGAAGTTGTGGTTCTATCTTTAGAGCAAGAAGTACAACGAGAAATGTTTTTATCCGTAGATGTAATTATAAAAGAAAACAAAAGAACGAGGTGATGAGTTGCATGTCCTTGCAAGAAAATATTCGTGTATAATACTATACCATCTAGGATTCTAAATGAAGAATTTGAACATCAATTAAATTTATTCATTTGCATTGATAAAGAAATGTTCGAGATTGAAAGAGAAAGTATTTAGGTTTTTATGGCAGTACACGGGGCCGGTCTTAGCTACTGCGGGCCCCTATGCAGCTTAGTTTGCGAAAATGATTGCGTTGGCCCCAGTTTGGGTAGGGATAAGGTATTAATAAGGATAATAAGTGAAAATTAAGATAGGTTGTACATATGAAAGCACTGGGCTCACTGCGACCGTAGAGGTTGCAGGAGCCTAAGACCAGCCTTTGCTGTACCTACACTACAAGAAGAGGCATTATGTTCAAAAAAAAGAGGGGAAATATTGAAATACCCCCTGGATCTATTAAAACATATTTAACAGTAACTATTGGAAAATCCTTTATCCAACATTACAATTTTGCTAACAAATTTTTTCAATTTGCTATCAGTGTATCTAGTTGTGCAAGGAGCTCCTCCAAACTGAAGTTGAAAAAAAAATATTTTCGCTCCACAATAAGTGATTTAAGACTACAAAATCTTGTAATATTATCCATAGAACATGATATTACAAATAATATACGTTTTTATAATGTAATAAACGATTTTTCGACTATGAAAGTTAGGCGAGTAAGTAAATTTATAAATAATTTTTAAAAATATGTTTACATGCTGATGTATACAATTTCTGTTTTTATTTTTAAAAAATCAAAAATTTGTAAATAAAAAGTAAAAGCATACTAATTGTTAATGTTTTTGGGTGTAAATTTGGATTATCTTTTGTCTCATTTGGGGTGGGGGGACGGACTTTTGACCCTATAACTTTCTTGTGGCCTTCAAAACAAATATCTTGTATTTTATAATGTGTATTTATAGGTTTATCCTCTTATGCGGCCTCTTTTATTACGGCTTACATAAATAGGGCATGCAATGGTTAAATTTTCCCCCACCTTTTACAATGTACTTCGTTTCAATTAAAATTATATATTCATGCTTATTAATTTATAAAAACGATCATATTTAAGAGGCCGTCCATAAATGACGTCACATGATTTCGGATGATTTTTAACCCCCTGCCCCCTTGTCACGCGGCGTAAAGAAACGAAAACTTAGACCCATTCCTCCATGTGACGTGACAAAGTCCCCCCCCCCCATACAAGCGGTATTTTGTTTTTGAAAATGAGCATGTTTAAAATAATTTTGTTTGTATGTTAGGTCATTTAAATATGCTTTTAGTTTAAGGTTGCACTCTAACATCTAACATGCGTGAAACCACGTAAATCGTCATTGAATAAAGTTTGGGTAATGATATATTTCAGTGTAGCTTTTATTTTAAGTTGCGCTTTTTGAATGACATCAAATGTGTGACTCCCCCCCCCCTTCCCCGGTTCGTGACGTCATGTATTGGCGGCCCCTAAAAGGGCGGCATATTGGAGACCGCGCCGGGCGGCACAAGCTCTAGCTACGCCACTGCTACAAAATGAAACAAAAATTTAAAAGCCGGATTCAAAATTTTAAAATCCGAACGGAGCCGGATTTGGCCAGGTTCATGAAGTGAAATCATTCGCCTGGAATCGGAGACACATGCGATCTATTGCCAGGTTATTATCAATATATCAGCATTTATTAGTCTCTGGTGGCATAATTTGAAAATGTTTGAAAAAAAAATTGAAATGAACCTTCTGGCAGAAATCTTTACAAATAGAAAAGTTTACAGATGAATTAAGAATATAAAACTAAAATGCTACCTTACTTTGATGAGACCTCCACTTGAATTTGCATTGTCTGCATCGTACGCATCCACCAAAGAAAACATTGATAAACTAGGGGAAAAAAATCATTTCCGAAAATATTCAGAATTGAAAAGAATAACACAATTAATTTACCAATTACACATTGAAAACTTGAGAATAGAAAAAGAACAAAGAACAAAGTAGTAATACAAATTATATAGTAGATCTATATACAATACACTAGGCCAATAATTGTAACTTGGAAACACAACTCAAAGATAATCTAATACAAAACGTAACACATGGGTCAAACAATTTTCTTTTTCCGTATGCAAGAACAAACACATAGAACTTCTTGTTCTTCCCGGCCGGAATTCAAACGTGGAAATAGGCTGTCTGATCAAAACACTCCATCAACATTTATCTAACAAAATTTCAAGAGTAAACATACATTATGGATAAGCGACGGAAGCAATAATCTTCCGTATAGAAGGAGCGCCTGTAACAGATAGGATAAGAAGATATTAAGCTATGATGGGAATTAGAATAAGGTCTCAAATTACCAAGAAAAAATATCATTTTTGTGAAATAACTAGTAAACAACCAAACCCCATCCGCCCACCAAAAAAAAAAAAGTATGATGTCCCTATATGCACTTTGGTGAAAATAATTCTAAAAATAGATATAGGCAGCGTGAGATTAATGGTGGGCACTGTCATTTGCCGGCGGGATTAACGTCGGTGGGGCACTTTGCTGCAGTTTTTGCAGACCAGTGATCCCGCACAGATATTTTACAGAATGTATTCTCTAGTTTTATGGATGTAAAGTCCAACGAACTTTAGAGGGACACAATGTTCACCTTCGACTTCATTGGAGGTTAGTAAAAATGACTGTTGGGTGTTGGTAACATTTTAAGAGAACATGAGTAAGAGAAATGGTGGGGGGGAGAGAAGGTCGGGGGAGGGAAGGAGAGAGAGAGAGGGAATATGAGAGAAAGAATATGGATAATTTTTATGCATTCAAGATATCTCTATAAATAAAGTGATGAACATTCCTTTTTTTAAAAAAATGCTATGACTATGATAGAAAAGGCAGCCTTTGTACTTTGTAATGAGAATACGGGATCATTTTCAAACATTTCCTATAGAAAAATGTGCTTGCCTATCTACATAACGAAACTCAGGGGTGATGCTGTTATATTTTTGCCTTGCGTAATAATGTCTACGCCTTTCCTTGTACATTCGGATCAAGACACAAAGTAAACATTTCCTAGAATGTGTGGAAACAGGTAGCATTTCAAACGTAACGGGGCCGAAAAAATATCTAGGTCATGTTTACGTAACGGTCCCGTGCTGTTCAAGTTGAATGTTATTTGTTGTGACTACCCGGAACATATCGGACAGATTAGCCTCTAACCGTTGTTCTTGATCGCCAGTCTGAGGACAACAAGAGATAATCATGACATTACGGCAGTCTCGTCGTCCTGTACCAACGGGGAGCGATCAAATAATGGGCCCCTTAATGTATGTATTCAAGCCGTCCAGTGCCACATACAGGACGTTGTTTGCTGTTTGACATACTACAAATACGAATGTTTGGCTGTGTCGTCGTTTGATAGTGGGTCAGGCGGTAGGACAGTGTGGTAGTTGGGTAATGTGGTTAGATAGTGGTTGTGTCAGCGGCGTCACTAGGGGGGGTCTGGGAGGTGCGGACCGGATGACACAATAACAAGGGGTGACACCAAAATGTAAAACTCTGTATCTTCCCGTTATTTGGTACTGACAGAATTGAGGGAGTTCTATGGGTTAAGTCGTGAGGGGGTGACACCACCAGGGCCGGCTTAAGGGAATTGGAGGCCCTAGCAAAGTGAATTTGGTGGCCCCAAATGTAATAGAAAATTAAATTAAAATTCTCTATGATTCCTGTGCGAGGCCCCCACTAATCTGTGGCCCTAGGCGGCCGCCTTGTTTTCCTATGCCTCGCACAATAATCTTCCCATATTATTTTTTTTTTAATTTTTCTATTACATTTAGGGCCACCAAATTCACTTTGCCTAGGGCCTCCAATTCCCTTAGGCCGGCCCTGGTTTCTGAGACAGGATAGCAATACGACATTGGAATATTGTTGAATTTTAACACTGAAATATTACATCAATGATGTAATGCGACAATACCTCCATTCGGCATGACACACCAATTGGTGTAAAGTATAAGTCTTGCTACAACTGTCTACAAGCATGTACACATTGACGTAACTCAGATTGGCCGGGGCGGACCCTAATAAATTTAAAAAAAAAGAACTTTCTCCACCTCTGCCTGTACATAAAACTTAGGTACTTTAGAGATCACCAGAGTAAAGAACACTAGAAAGTGAATAAACTGACTGGACTCACCCGATGCCAATCGGCACAAAGTAGAAAGTAAATCCTATGCATACTATAATAAGAACTCCATTAAGAGATTTTGTTACTCTGTGATACAACACTGTGTTTTATATCAACACACGTCATTCTTGTTATACATTGAAGACTTGGCAGGTGACACAAGATTGACTCCATTCTTTCCATAGGGACTAGGACGAGTTAGGTTCTTACCCTGGCTACACTCAGCTGTGCTGGGTTTGTTTGTGGTTAGCAGGGGGTAGGATCTCGCTACAGCCACTTACTTACACCTATGTCTATGTCTATAACCTACGTTCAGAGCTGGCTGTGGGTATAGGGAATAAATCGTTTTATTGACACGTAACACCGAGGAGAGGAACTACATGCCAATAATACGATGGCGAGCGATTATCAGGAGATGTTCTCTCTCTCTCTCTGTCTCTCTCTGTCTCTCTCTGTATCTATCTATCTATCTATCTATCTATCTATCTATCTATCTATCTATCTATCTATCTATCTATCTATCTATCTATCTATCCATCTATCTATCCTTCTATCCATCCTTCTATCCATCCTTCTATCCATCCTTCTATCCATCCTTCTATCCATCCTTCCATCCATCCATCCATCCATCCATCCATCCATCCAACCATACATCCATACATCCATCCATCCATCCATCCATCCATCCATCCATCCATCCGCCCGTCCCTCCGTCCGTCCGTCTCTCTCTCTCTCTCTCTCTCTCTCTCTCTCTCTCTCTCTCTCTCTCGGAGTTAATAGTCTAATTAAAATTTATTTTTTAGATCAAGCTAAAGTAAATCAATCCTCAGTTAATTTATTTCGTAAAAAACTAAACGTAGATCATATTTTTTAATAGTAATAGTACACATTCTATTATATTCAATAAATAGGCCTTGTTTGTTTGCCTTCCTTTGACTTTTAAGGCCATCTCACAACAGTAAGATCTCCCCCCTTTAAGGCCATCTCACAACAGTAAGATC
>MUZC01003771.1:0-21751 GCA_002072015.1 Radix auricularia
TGTCTGTCTGTCTGTCTGTCTGTCTGTCTGTCGTGGCCCCACGGAAAAATAAAAGTTAAAAAAAATCACCCACTACATGTAATTCTAACGAGCTGAAATTTTGCTGAACTAGACTTGTGTCACCTAACAATGCATTCTATCCAAATTTCATATCGATCGAATGTATCATAATTAATTTTAAGAATGTTTAGATTATCTCTATGTAGCATGTAAATGTCTGTCGCACGGTGCGTATTATGTTGAACGCGTGGTGCGTATGATATTGAACATACTTTTTAATATGTTCCTTTCCCGCAGTGCGGTGCGTATTATATCGAACATAATCAATACTTTTAGTTATGTTTAACATATAAGGGATTTATAATCAAAAACTTTGTTTTTTACGGGTTGTTTAATTTCCCGATGTTTGCTCATGTCCTGTTGGCCCTATTTCTACAAATAGATTTCCTGCTCCGGTGGGCGTTTAGAGTTCACACCCGCTGTTTGTTATTCTCCTTAAAAAAAACTCTATCGTCGCAATTTTATTTCTTCAAATCAGTTTCACGGGAAATTCTCTCAACATTAAACCCGGAAGAGTGCACAAGAATGTGATGTAATAACCTCTATGAAATGTCTTTTTTAAAAATATAAAATCCTTGTGTGGAAGGCAATATTAGAGGTTAATGGGTATTTCAATTTCAGAAGTGTTCATGCTAGTCTCTCGCACGGTGCGTATTATGTTGAATGCACTTGAAGTTATGACGCGATGTTATGGGATATGGCGTAGTGACGGTTAGGAGTTGATAGTGAGTTACAGCATAGATGTTGTTGTGAGTGGCGCACGTTGTAAAGAGATAAATATATTAACTTAGATATGGTCCTGATAGTGATTTTTGAGCCTGTCCTTTTGGTCATACAAAATCAGTCGGACCTGTCTAAGTTGAACTCAAAGGACGCGAAAAAAATCGCCTTTGGAGTTTTCGAGTTAGGCAAAATAGCCGTTAAGCGCAGATTAATGAAGGACAATGTTAATATTGAGAAGAGTGGTAGGGGTAAACAACCAGAAGGGCTAGAACGCTTGACAGGAAAGAGAGGCGGTGTCTGATGTTTCACATTAAAGGAAAAAAACTTGCTTTGACATACCGACATCAACCCGAGAGAAGAGACACCTTCCCTGCCCCCACCCCCACTTTACTCCCTGCACTGTTCTCAATGGGATGGGAGAATTAATATTTTTCTTTTTAAATAGAGTCAATGCTGACCCTGAAAAATTCGACTGAGGGAGGTTGGAAGCCAAAAATATTTGAATTAGGAGATCTAAAATACGTAAGTCTTGTGAATTTGATACAAGGAGGTTTTCGACTTCGGGATGTTCGACTTAGCGAGGTCCAACTGTCCTAGGACACAGGATGTAACACAGTGTATGTCTTCATTAGTGTCACATGCTGACAATAAATATTTGTGACAGAAATATTTGCTTTAAAATTAATGTGTATGTAAGAGTTGCCATCAGTGTCTCATAGTGACAGTGTATATTTTGTGACAGGACTGTTGCCATCACTGTCACATAGTGTATATTTTGTGGCATGCAGGACTGTTTGCTTTAACTTTGATGTGTATGCAAGAGTTACAACTGTCGAGGGTGCGGGGGGGGGGCGCAAGTAGTGGTGTTAAAATTCTCTAACTAAACATCAATGCCTGCAAATCCGTGATTATCTGAATAAAATAATTAATCTCAAGAGCAAAGCGATAATACTGTAGAAGACACAGGATTTAATTCTAAGCTTTGTAATTTTTTATTTATTTTTGTTGTTTTTTTTAAAACAATAGCTATAATTGATAATATTAAGCATTTTTAGCGCATTTTCGAGAAGTCGAATGCGCTATTGCACCCGTTTTGTCCGTCCGTCTGTCATCACCCTAGATCTCAGCAACCATAAGTCCTAGACCCATGATGAATATATGTTTTTTGTATGTCCTGACCTGCCATTTGTGCATCAACACTTAGTTACTCGATCCGTTAAAAAACCCCGTTAAAACTACCAAAAAACATTGCGAATCGAGAGATAACACTGGCGCAGGCAACGGCCGCCATTGCCGGAAGTCTTAGTATTATCAAAAGTATTCGTTTTGTTTTTGTTGACGTCATTAGAATATGTGTAAAAGTTTAGAGAGTTTTACGTCATCATTTGTGGTGACTTCAATCAAGATCTTNGGAGTATTTGGGCGATTAGCTGATTACAATTTAGAATGTTTCATTTATGAGTCCTATTTCAGTGACCACAAACCACTTGTAGTTAGATTAAAGAGAAAATTAAAAAAATTAAAATGTAAACAAATGACTTTTAAATAATTTTTTTTCAGGTATATTCATTACACAAGAAAATTCATAAAAATATGTCTAAAATCTAAACACAATTACTGATAACTACATAATGCTGATATCTAACATAAGTACTGATACATAATACGAAAATGCGCTAACACGTCCTGAGTTCCAAAAGGGACCAGGCTTAACATGATTTTTTTGAAAATCCATGAGGCTCAAAATTCCTGAGGGGGGGGGGGTAACGAACTGCTGATTCGGGTAAGAAAGATAAGAACGAACTTAGTTCCGCCATTCAAATTTGTTTGTAAATAACAATAAACACATGAGTACAAGATAACGTCATAGTGAGGAGGTGTGGGTTTAAAGATCTTGTCCAGCGCTACTGTGGACAGGCGTGTGGTGGTTATGAGTGTAGGGAAGGTGGGGGAGGGGGTAATTAGGCAACACCTGTCCAGCGGTTTGACATCTTGACCACATTCGTTACCCGGCATGCGTGTGTGTCAGACTCACACATCATCACGCACCAATAAGATGACAGTCAATGGGAACACTCTTAACCTAATCGTCAATGTAGAACTGAATGTGGTAAGCCAAGGAGACCACGTCTACGACAATGAAATCTCTCATTTTTATACATTACCATTGCGATAGCTTGATTATATAATATATTGTTGACATATTCGTGTTATTTATTAAGCTTAAAATCATCTATTCCCTTGTGTAACATTTGACAAACCGATAATCATCTATTCCTATATGTCACACTTGGCAAACTGTCTAAGGTTTAAGGAGTCTCTAGCTCTCAAAGACGATCACGTGACGTTTTTATTTTCTGGAGCTTTGCTTGCAATCTCCTACTTTAACCCGCCCGACAAAATCAGAGGTTGGTGGAGCTGAATAAAACGTTGAAAAAGATTTTTTTTTTAATGAATTTCACCATCGCTTCCAGGGGGTGTCAAGAATTGTATGTGATATTTTTTTTTTAAAAAATCATATCTGCCACAGAAACACAAAACACGGGCAAGAAAATAAAATTTGTGGATGTGGGGGCCGGGGGGGGGGGTTGTATCTTAAATCCACTTGCCCCAAGAAACTAAGAACAAGAACTCCAATGTGATTGAGATGCTAGTCGCGTGTTGTGTCGGGAAACAGCTCTCTTCTCGTTAACGAGACAGAATAAATCTTTGGGATTAATTTATAAAGTGACTCCTCCGTCCGGGAAATAAACATCACGTTATTGCTTTCGGAATAAGAATGTTGTTTTTTGTTTTTATCATGTCTTTCATGAAACAAAATCTCGCGAGATATATCAGCCATTTTGTCATTCTGACCGTTTACCCCCCTCTCCACCCCTTTTTTAAAAACCTTTCCCCCTGTAAACACTCAATCACCACCCCTCCCCACAGCCGACTTCAGAAACCAACGCCCGAGACAAAACAATAATACAACTTTTCCAAACCCACTCTCACTACCGGCGACCAATACTTTGACCCCCCCCCACATACACCCCCCTCTAATCACAAAGTCAGATCTCAAGTGCCGTCCATGACCAAGCATTCAATATAAATTTAGTTTTATTTCTGAGCTTCCCAAGCAGACCGGAAGTAACAGACGACAGTAGGAAGCCCGCCTCTCATAGGACGCCAGATAAACTCGCGGCCAGTAAATGACCCTAATAAAATGGCATACACGTAAAAATGGGTGGGGGCAATGTAATAACGTTTACCCTTATACTCCCGTGTAATATACTCCCGGGTGGTATACTCCCCCACCGCTCACCCCTTCCCAAGATGATCTCCGTTCATTTCAGTCCCTCTAAATTTATTCAGCAAAACTCGCCGTTTACCAAATTCCAGTTTCCTGGAAGTAAATTTCGGGCCTTAGCTGTGGAATTGCTATCATGTAATCAAAAGAGGAAATTACTCCAGTATTTTTTATTTTTGAAAAGCTTTTCTTTCTGAGCAAAATTACCGACTGTGTTTTCTATTTATGATTATGCAGTTTAGAAAAGGATAAAAATGAATCAACTGATATTCTCTTCTCATCCACTTCCGCCATTTTGGGTTGACCTAGATGTCGGGAACCTGGTTGTACCATTAGAATTTAGATGGTACAACCAGGTTCCCGACAACTAGGGTAAACAAAACAAAACTCAGTGTCTTTAAAACACCAGCAAGTCACGAAGTCGTCTCACTCATTCACGCGGTATCGGAATCTGGAGATCTCTGGGGGAAAAGTTTGGCTTGGCTGTCTTGGTACTTTCGTTATAATTATAAGAACTCATACATATTTATTAGGGCTGTGGAAATTAACGACTAATTGCTCGATTAATCGGTAAAATGTTTTATCGATTATAATTATTTTAATCGATGAAATATCGTTTACACTTACACAAAATGTTTTAACCAATTCTTCCGATTTATTAATAAATAATTAAAAACAGTTTGCTTTTCTTACATACAAACTTCTCCATTGTACAAAAAAAAATTTAAGTGTAAGCTTTAAAATACGCTGTTTTATAAGGAAAATGATATAAAAATTAAACATTACTTTTACTCAGTGCTTTTTTTCTGGCGGAACGCACCGGAACGGCGTTCCGGCACCTTTTTCCACAGACTTTTTTATTTTTTTGCTTGGAATGTTTGGTCTTTACTGCTTTTTCAGGTTTCGTTGAATGCAATATCGCTGATAGTGTAAAGTGAATTTTAATATTAATCAGATATAATAGCCCGGCCCAACGATGGAAACAAAGCCTTGAATTTTAATTTTACATTTTATATCTATGGTGCTGATGCGCATGCTCTTCAGGAATTATCTGAGTTGAGCTTGGATCTATAGGAGCGCAACATATATCTATACAAGGCGAATCAAAAAATAAAAGCACTTGTACAAGTCTTTGAGGAAAGAAGTCAAAATGCAGGCACATATTATAAAACTGCAACAGCTGCCGCCGAGAATCTCTGCTTTCATGGAGTTATATTACACACACAAAACTCACCTAATGATCCTCCTATTGATCCTAACGCCTTTTACAAAAAACTAAAGAACTCAATTGAGAACAGATTGCTTACTAACGAAGATGCTGAATTAGCTCAGTGGGCTCGCATATTAGATCAAAAACAGTGGTCAGAAAAGGTTACCAACCAGATAACATTTGGAGAAAAGGAAATTAGAAAATTGTCAAACAGACTACAGCTAAATGAAAGAGAAATGATTTGTGGATTCCGTGAATACCTTATGGAAAAGACATATCCAGAAACACTGCTTCCATAGGATCGTGCTATACATACTATTTCTATTTCTTCTAGTGAGTGCGAGAGAGGATTTTCGCAGATAAATCTTATAATCACCCCAACCAGGGCTTCTTTGATGACAAAAACAGTTTCGTCACTGTTATTCATCAGATTGGTGGGTCCACCTCTCACATTTTTCGATCCTTCAAAGTACGTTGATTCGTGGTTACTTCGAGGAAGACATTCAGCTGTAGACAGTCAAAGCAGGAAAAGAAATCGAGATGATTGTCAGATGAAAACATGCGAAAACTGTGGAACTTGCTGTAAAACCTCTAAAGTTGTCTTTTTAGTAGATTAGCCTACATAGTTAATAAAACTTAACAGTTTAAACCTTGTAATTTTGTTTCTTTGATATAATCTAAAATTTTACGTTTACTACACTCATTTTAGTGTTATTTCTTTATGACAAAACGGACGTAAATATGCGTTCCGGAACCTTTTTTTCAGAAAAAAAGCACAGCTTTTACTTAATTAACAAAAACAAAATGTAAATTCATTGACATTATATTATTATATTGTTTTTGTTACTTCCCTTGAAGTTTTCAGTTTGATGACGTCATAATTTATTTATTTTTATTTTTTTTTTTTTTTAGCTTTAATAAAAATTATGGATTAATTATTCGGTAATTTTTCAAAAGTTAACGATTAAATTTAAATTAATCGATAACAGCCCTAATATTTATTGAACCGTTGATGAAGGGATTTTCTAAGACGTGTCTGTGTGTTGTGTCATGTTTCGCGTGTATGTTACTCTTTTTTCATTTTGTGTGCATCTGTTTAAGTTTCAGACCTTTGAATCTTTTACCCACTGGCCGACCGACGTTGTCTGATCCGATGACATGTAACAATGCTCACGTTCCGGATCCAATTCACAGATGATTTTTTTTTACCTCTGACACCTGTGACTGGCGTGTCACTCTCACGACCCCCCCCCCACCTGTTGTGTGGGTGTAGTATGTAGTGATAAAGTGGCATCTGTGTAGTTGATCTGCTTACAACACATGGGCCTCGGCCTGCATAGAAGCCATCAACGAACAGTTAACAAGCAGGGGCGGCACCACAAGATGTGAGGACTCTCAGGGGCGTATCTAGCGTAGATGCTGTCCGGTGTAAATAAAGTACCTCTGCTAATAACTAAGACCGACCCTGTTTAAAGATAATAACACCCGAGGTTTATCCACCTCCCCCGCCCCCACCCCCACCCTCGGGAAACTCACTTAGTACGCCACATGGAGAGTTAAAAATAGAAAATTTTATGATCTTTATCTTTTAAAATATTATTTTATTGCGCGCGTGTGCTTATTTATTTGTCTGCGTCTATGTGTTATTTTTAAAAGGTTTGCTATTACGTATAAAGTATCTAGAAACTACGTGTACTTAACATCAACTTAAGTTAAGTTTTGTGCGCAAAGAACCTTCCACTAGAACTGACCCTTCCACTAGAACTGACCCTTCCACTAGAACTGACCCTTCCACTAGAACTGACCCTTTCACTAGAACTGACCCTTTCACTAGAACTGACATTTCCACTATAACTGACCCTTCAACTAGAACTGACCCTTCCACTAGAACTGACCCTTCCACTAGAATTGACCCTTTCACTAGAACTGACATTTCCACTATAACTGACCCTTCAACTAGAACTGACCCTTCCACTAGAACTGACCCTTTCACTAGAACTGACCCATCCAATAGAACTGACCCTTTCACTAGAACTGACCCATCCAATAGAACTGACCCTTCCACTAGAACTGACATTTCCACTATAACTGACCCTTCAACTAGAACTGACCCATCCAATAGAACTGACCCTTCCACTAGAACTGACCCATCCAATAGAACTGACCCTTCCACTAGAACTGACCCATCCAATAGAACTGATCCTTCCACTAGATCTGACATTTCCACTATAACTGACCCTTCAACTAGAACTGACCCTTCCACTAGAACTGACACTTCCACTAGAACTGACCCTTCCACAAGAACTGACCCTTCAACTAGAACTGACACTTCCACTAGAACTGACCCTTCCACTAGAACTGACCCTTCCACTAGAACTGACCCTTCCACTAGAACTGACATTTCCACTATAACTGACCCTTCAACTAGAACTGACCCTTCCACTAGAACTGACCCTTAAACTAGAACTGACACTTCAACTAGAACTGACCCTTCCACTAGAACTGACCCTTCCACTAGAACTGACCCTTCCACTAGAACTGACACTTCAACTAGAACTGACATTTCCACTATAACTGACCCTTCCACTAGAACTGACCATTCCACTAGAACTGACCCTTCCACTATAACTGACCCTTCAACTAGAACTGACACTTCCACTAGAACTGACCCTTCCACTAGAACTGACCCTTCAACTAGAACTGACCCTTCCACTAGAACTGACCCTTCAACTAGAACTGACACTTCCACTAGAACTGATCCTTCAACTAGAACTGACACTTCAACTAGAACTGACACTTCAACTAGAACTGACCCTTCAACTAGAACTGACACTTCCACTATAACCGACCCTTCAACTAGAACTGACACTTTCACTAGAACTGATATTTCCACTAGAACTGACCCTTGCACTAGAACTGACCCTTCCACTATAACTGACCCTTGCACTAGAACTGACCCTTCAACTATAACTGACCCTTCCACTGTAACTGATATTTCCACTACAACTGACCCTTGCACTAGAACTGACCCTTCCACTATAACTGACCCTTCCACTTTAACTGAAACTTCCACTATAACTGACCCTTCCACTATATCTGACCATTCCACTATAACTGACATTTCCACTAGAACTGACCCTTGCACTAGAACTGACCCTTCCACTATAACTGACATTTCCACTAGAACTGACCCTTGCACTAGAACTGACCCTTCCACTAGAACTGACCCTTCCACTATAACTGAAACTTCCACTATAACTGACCCTTCCACTATAACTGACCCTTCCACTATAACTGACCCTTCCACTAGAAATGACCTTCCACTATAACTGACCCTTGCACTAGAACTGACCCTTGCACTAGAACTGACCCTCCCACTATAACTGACCCTTGCACTAATGAATGTTCATTCTCTGTTGGGTTGAGCCGTTAGGCTCTTAAAACCCGGTTCAATTTTTCGCAGGCGAGCCTCAGCATTCGGGCATCGCCGTAGAGGTAGTCCTCTGCAGGTGTTGCAACTTCACCAAATAAAGCCCCGTCCAACTCGGGGCAATTCTCTAGCACATGGGTCACCGTTTCCTCCGGGTAGCCACACAACCTACAGGCCAGTTCCCTTCTAGTGTCAAACTTGTATAGGTAGTTTCGTATGGGACAATGGTCAGTTCTCATTCTAGTTATGAGAGACTGACTACCACGATCAAGTTTCCACCAGGCATCGCTTTTGCTCGGTCGCGGCAGTTTCTGGTATACCTTTCTGGCCGTATTCCCATTCTTCCAGCCCTCAAGCCATTTCTCTCGGAAATGGTCTTTTAGCCACGACTTGACCCCCAGTTGGGTCAAGGGCTTATCGCGTTGGGGCTGGGCTGCGCCTGCCCTGGCCAGTGTGTCGACCCTGTCTGATTGGGCCGTGCCGCAGTGTCCAGCTATGTACTGTAGAACCACCTTGCCGCCACGTGCTAGGATGTCACCTACTGTATCCAGAATGGCACTTACTATCTTGGCCTCCAGAGAGCTTCGACTCAAGGTTTCGAGCGAAAACCGAGAGTCGGTGAAGACCACGACAGTCGGGAAATTCTTTCTCTTAGCTAGACGACGGCGTACTTCCTTCAAACCCTTGTGGATCGCGTCCAGTTCGGCTTCGTGACTACTGTTCGTGGATCCACACGGCCCCGACAGCTCTACGCTGTCCGGCCCTGGTTGGGGGTATTGAATTAGTACACCGTATCCACTTTTGCCATCTCTTAGACGTGAGCCGTCCGTGAAGACTTTTACCACGCTGTCTCCATAGGCCTCGATTGTGCGCAGAGTCTCGTCTCGCAGGAGCTCGACGGGACTGGCCCGTGTCACCGCGGTATTTGCCAGTGTCAGACGTATATCAGGCGGGTCAAGGCTTTCATGTGGTCCTCGAGCAGGGACCAGTTTCATTCGTTCCCTGAGCTTGGGTAGGGGGACTGAGTCTTCAAGTTCGTGGACCGCGTCCATAAAGGAGGGTCTCTTCAGTCTTGTCCTCTTAACCCAACGGTCTTGCAGTTGGTAGCAGGGTTCGTCATGCTCCAACCTACGGTATCGCTCCACCGTAGTCATGATTGCCTTTTCTCGCCTAATCGCCAGTGGTTCTACGTTTGACATTATTTCTACCGCGGCGGTGGGTGTGGTACGTAACGCCCCACATACGAACCGTAGAGCTTGGTTCTGTATTCGGTCCAAGCCCTCTAGAGCCGTGCGGCTCGCAAAGGCCTGGACCGGGAGGCTGTAATCAATAGCACTTCTCACGCTACCAAGATAGAGAGCTCTTAGTAGTCTTGCGTCCGCTCCCCAACTCGTGCTAGCCAGTTTCTTCACCAGGGACAATTTAGCTGTGGTTTTGGCGCATAATTCACGTACATGATTATGCATCTGGAGTTTTTGGTCCAGCTTTATACCCAAGTACGTTGGTGTCCGGTCCCAATTTAGCCTCTTACCGCAGATCTGAAGCACCACCTCGTGCTTCAGAGCGTTCCGTCCATTAGTGAAAATGGAGTGGACCGTTTTTTCCGTATTTACCTCAAGGCGCCATTGGCTGGCGTAATTTTCAATACGGTTCAGATCATGCTGCAGCCGGTTCTGCAGTGTTGCAACGTCCTTTCCCGAACTCCATATAACCAGATCGTCAGCAAACATGGCATTCTGGGACTCGAGTATGCCTTGTAGATCGTGGACGTAGGCTAAGAACAATGTACAGCTAAGCGCTGAGCCCTGCGGGAGCCCGTCTTCCAGTCGTGCCTCACTGGATAGCGCTTCTCCAAGCCGTGTCTTGATCGTTCTGTCCGTGAGGAACGATTTAACCCAGCCGTACATTTTAGCAGTGACACCTAACTGCTGTAATTTGTATAGGAGCCCTCCACGCCACACCTTATCGTATGCTTGCTTTAGATCGAAGAACACCGCAACTGTGTGGTTCTTCATCTGGAGTTCGTTTGTCATGGTCTGAATTAAGCGTAGTGCTTGGTCCATCGGGTTGCGTCCCTTGCGGAACCCACCCTGAGCCTTCGGAATGCTTTTGGTTTTCTCGAGGTACCAATAAAGCCGTGCGTTCACTAACCGTTCTGCTACCTTTCCCACACACGACGTGAGGGAAATGGGCCGGTAGCTGGACGGGTGTTCGCCGGGCTTCCCTTCCTTACGTATTGGGGTAATTATGGCCTTTTTCCACAGCTTCGGCAGTGTGCCTGTAGTCCAGGTTCGATTGATAAAACTCAATAGTTTTATTCGGCCTGTCGTGCCCAGATGCTTGAGCATTTCATTGTGAACCTTGTCTGGCCCTGGTGCTTTACCAGTTTCGCATTTGTTGAGTGCGGTTTGCAACTCTGTCAACGTGAAAGGTGCTTCGAAAACCTCGATTTGGGGGCCCCTGCTTTGTCTCCTGGTGCCCTCCTTTCGCATTTGGTCGATAGTTTGGCTAAAGTCAGATCTGGCGCCTTTTTTATTCACCTGTGCAAAGTGTTTGTTCAGCGCCCGTGCGCGCTTTGTTTCACTTGCTCGTTGGCCCTTTGTCGTCGTCAAAGGGTTGGGATTTTTAGCTTTGCCCGCACCAGATAATGCATCGATTAGCCGCCAAACTTTTCTACCATCTGCTAGGTCGAGTTTTTCGCACGTATTGACCCATTTGGCCTTCTTCGCCTTTTCGACAGCAGCACGGACTTCGGCCGTCAATCTGTTGTACGCCCTACGAGCTTCGGGCGTCTTCAGCTTGGCAGCTTTTTTCCGTGCTTTCGCTCTTCGTTTTACCAAATCGTTCAGGCTCCTGTCCCAGTAGGGCCTGAATTTCTGTTTCCCGTTTGTCCTCGGGATCGTCTGTCTCGCAATCCCGAGGATTGTGTCAATAAACTTCTCGTAGGTTTCATCCACGTTGCCTCCTGCAACGTCCAGCAGAGCGAGCTTGGTCTCGCTCTCGGTCTCGTATCTCCGCCAGTTGGCCTTGCGGAACTGCCAGTGCCTTCTATCAAATCGAGGTTTATCCGTACCAAGTACAAACTCAATCAGTATTGGGAGGTGGTCGCTTCCAACCTCTTTTAGTACTTCCAGTCTATGCCTGGACTCTAGGTCCGCTGAGATTAGCGTTAGATCTGGGCGGGACTCCGTGCTGTGTCCCGTGTGCAGCAGCGTCGGTTCGCTGTGTTCGTTTTGCAATCTGATCAGGTTCGTACCAATACAGACATCCTCAATGTATCGGCCTGACGCATTCCGCTCGGTATAGCCCCAGTCAGGAGACTGTGCATTGAAGTCTCCTGCTATTATCGTACGACTTAGTGTGACGTCTTCCCCAATTGGAAGCGTCATTGGGTTCCTGGGCGTATTATAGACATTAGTTACCGTAAAGCCAACGTCGCCTTTGAATACCCTTACAGTTAGGGTATCTGTGTTGCTGTAGCACTTGGCTTCCAGCATTTCCACCGTCACATCATTCCGGACTGCTGTGGTAAGGCCCCGGCATTGCCGGTCGCACTTGCAATGGTATAGCGAGTAACCAGTTATGTGAAACGGCTTACCCTTTAGAAGCGTTTCTTGGAATAAAGCTACGTCCACATTCCTTTCGTGGAGTAATTTAGTTACTTCGTGCGCCTTTTGCCTAATACCACAGACATTCAATTGCAAAACTACCAGGGCTTGTTCTGGACGGCCCTTCGCGCCCTTACCAATACGGTCAGTCGCCGGTTGACCGATGGGACATGGCCTGTCGTGCGTCACCACGCCCAGAGGGGTGGTATCTTCCCCAGCCAGCATACCACCATTAGCCGGAACTTGGGGGTTTATAAGGTCCATTCCAAGACCTGCTTTTTTCGAAAATAGAACCATTATTTAAGAGAGGGAGTAGGCAGAAATCTTCAACTCATTGAGGGCGATTCGTATGCGTTTCGCCCCTTGCCCAGAGAGTCTTCCGGTCTTCGGCATTCCTAGCCGGGCAATGTTGGGTATAGGCCTGCTCCTGTACCCCGCACCGGACCTCGCGGTGAGGTCTAGCCCGTCCTAACGTTATTACGATAGTATCCGGTGCTTGTGTTTGGCGATGGCGCCGTGGTTATTAGTTTCAGGTCGCAGTCACTTCTACTTCCTTACTCATCCCCCAGGCCACGGAGAGGCTAACCACTTCTGAGGGGACCCTTGCACTAGAACTGACCCTTCCACTATAACTGACCCTTCCACTATAACTGAAACTTCCACTATAACTGACACTTCCACTATAACTGACCCTTCCACTATAACTGACCCTTCCACTAGAAATGACCTTCCACTATAACTGAACCTTCCACTATAACTGACCCTTCCACTATAAGTGACCCTTCTACTATAACTGACCCTTCCTCTATAACTAAACTTTCCACCTTAATGTTGACGACAATAAGAAAGCAGACTCCCTGGCAAAAGCCGGGGCGACCCAGCCCCAACTAGATATCCAACTCACTTATCTCGCGACAAAGGCCTAACTATAACTGACCCTTCCACTAGAATTGACCCTTCCACTAGAACTGACCCTTCCACTAGAACTGACCTTTCCACTTCTTCTTCTACATATTCTTTTGGCCTGAGACTCAGTCTCGTAAGACCTTGGCTAATACCTGGACACCCTGCGTCATCTACTGAGCAGTGCCATACAAGCCTTTACGTGAGTCTCCCTAACCTCCCCGCTATGTCTAGCGTGCTACACGACGTTAACAGGTGTAGTACTATTTCAGAGGCTAGGATTCAGTGACGGCAGTTCGAGTCCCTGTTATGGTCCAGTCTGTTGAAATATGAGTAGGTTGGCCAGTGCTCTGTTCGCATTCGAGCCAGTAAACTCTGGTGTTCGTGACTCACACTTCACCACTGGTATGATCGGCTTGGCCTGGGCATGTTAGCGAATTCCCCCTGGCAGTCCTGGTAACACTTGTTCCTGAAGTGGTCCATTAGCCAGATAAGGGACTTGGACGGCTGGTTGGGGCTGGGTCGCCCCGGCTTTTGCCAGGGAGTCTGATTTCTCATTGTCGTCAACATTCACGTGAATCTGGATCCACTGCACTGATGGATTACCCCCCCCCCCACACACACACGACTATTTCCAGCTGAGCAACGTCATCTGAGATGGCATCAACCAAGTGGGCGCTAAACGTATCACTTTTCAGAACCTGGAGAGCTGACCCTTCCACTACAACAGACTCTTCCACTACAAATGACCCTTCCACTAGAACTGACCCTTCCACTACAACTAACCCTTCCCCTACAACTGACCCTTCCCCTACAACTGACCCTTCCCCTACAACTGACCCTTCCCCTACAACTGACCCTTCCCCTACAACTGACCTTTCCACTACAACTGACTCCTTCCACTACAACTGACCCTTCCACTACAACTGACCCTTCCACTACAACTGACCCTTCCACTTCAACTGTCGGCGTTTTTTTTTCCAACCACACCAAAGCTCTAATGTCATTAATAATCATCAAATAAAACTAAATGAAAACTAAGAAACAAATTAAATATTACTGCGGATTTGGCGCGCATTCTCTTGGGGTAAAACTTACGTGAACAAACTGTGGTGAGCGTTTTTTTCATTAATGTTAATATATGCGAATGTTATGAGACAATATTTCCCATTTCTTTCTGCTCTTCCACCAAGTTAACTGCTCTAGGTCACAAAAGGTCAGTGTGACCTAGTGACATATGTTCTTATGTTTCCAAAATCCCAAATCAGCTGGGGCTCAGCCAATCAGAATGCGTGATTTCGTTATCACGTCACAATTCTCCCGGCACCCAAGTCAGATTTTCTGGCTCGTTTTATCTTGATCACCAATTCTTAAACATACAAGACAAAAGCACACACATTAAACACACACTCGGGCACACGTTCATACATACACACATACACGCACATAAATAAGACTCACGCAAAAAACGTATTCTTGGTATTAAGCCATAATGTATTTATTTATTCAACAGACTCTTGGTAAAAGATATTAAACTAAGTGCGAGTAATGGATTCAGCAAGAATTGTAATGAATATGTGCCCTAAAACTTATCCTGTAACATGAAATGTGATGTGTCTGCATCAAGATCTGTACGGGCCTAGATTTTAAATATGTAAATATAGAAATTTAAATTCGATTATTGATATATATATATTTTTATATATATATATATATNTTTTTTTAATTTATTTATTGAAATTTAAAACGGTTGACAAATTTAAATTGTTAACAAAATTTGTTTTGCGATTTTTATTTGACGCGTTTGAGTAGCCACGTTTGAGTAGCCACGTTTGGGTAGCCACGTTTTGGTAGCCACGTTTGAGTAGCCACGTTTGGGTAGCCACGTTTGGGTAGCCACGTTTGAGTAGCCACGTTTGAGTAGCCACGTTTGAGTAGCCACGTTTGAGTAGCCACGTTTTGGTAGCCACGTTTGAGTAGCCACGTTTGGGTAGCCACGTTTGGGTAGCCACGTTTGAGTAGCCACGTTTGAGTAGCCACGTTTGAGTAGCCACGTTTGAGTAGCCACGTTTGGGTAGCCACGTTTAGGTAGCCACGTTTGGGTAGCCACGTTTGAGTAGCCACGTTTGAGTAGCCACGTTTGGGTAGCCACGTTTAGGTAGCCACGTTTGAGTGTACATGACACTCAAGTAGCAGACGATAAGACGGTAAATAAAGATGAACTTAGATCCACGGTCAAGGCCGTGTACTTACGTCTGTCCGTACTTTGTTAGCCAATCACAGAAAACTGACAAATTAACTTTGTGTCAAATCTCAAGCAGACGTGGCACCATAAAGTCATCTTCATACTTCTTTCACCCACTCAACTATCACATGTAACATGTGTTATGTTTTACTCAAATAAAATTGTTAATGTTGTATACTTCTTAAAATACTACTTTATAATTGCTGTGATAACTAATTCATTAAAACAAACCTTCAAACATACTCACAATTATTGGGAGAAATAATCTGGAAATTTTAATATTCTTTAAGTTGGGAGCGGGGGTCGGTGGCGTCACTAAGGGGGTGCGGTGGGGGTGGGCTGCCCCGGGTAACACCATCGGCGGGGGACGCCAAAATATAAAATTCTGTTTATTCCCATTATTTGGAACTGGACAACTCGGAGGAGTTCCATGGATTAAGTCGTGAGGGGGTGACACCATAAGCTACCGACCCGGGTGACACCAACCCTAGTGCCGCCTCTGGCGGGGGTTACCTTGAGTAAGCAGCCATAACTAGATCATGGGGTGGGGATGATGAGGACACAATATACAATGATGGCAGACGATTGGGTGACTACAGAGATGGTTGGGTGACTACAGAGATGGTTGGGTGACTACAGAGATGGTTGGGTGACTACAGAGATGGTTGGGTGACACCGGAGATGGCTAGGTGACTACAGAGATGGCTAGGTGACTACAGAGATGGTTGGGTGACTACAGAGATGGTTGGGTGACACCGGAGATGGCTAGGTGACTACAGAGATGGTTGGGTGACTACAGAGATGATTGGGTGACTACAGAGATGATTGGGTGACTACAGAGATGGTTGGGTGACTACAGAGATGGTTGGGTGACTACAGAGATGGTTGGGTGACTTAAGCATCTGTCATATTTCTACGATGAACCGTATTAAGCCGCTGCCCCCTGGGGTCAGCCATTATTTCTTGGAAATGGGATTGTGGCTGATGCTGTGTCTGCTTGCCTAGCGGTACTGAGTACATTACTAGCAGTACTGAGTACATGACTAGCGGTACTGAGTACATGACTAGCGGTACTGAGTACATGACTAGCGGTACTGAGTACATGACTAGCGGTACTGAGTACATGACTAGTGGTACTGAGTACATGACTAGCGGTACTGAGTACATGACTAGCGGTACTGAGTACATGACTAGCGGTACTGAGTACATGACTAGCGGACATGACTAGCGGTACTGAGTACATGACTAGCGGTACTGAGTACATGACTAGCGGTACTGAGTACATTACTAGCGGTACTGAGTACATTACTAGCGGTACTGAGTACATTACTAGCGGTACTGAGTACTTTACTAGTGGTACTGAGTACATTACTAGCGGTACTGAGTACATTATTATTGGTACAGAGTACATTGCTAGCGGTATTGAGTACATTACTAGCGGTACTGAGTACATGACTAGCGGTACTGAGTACATGACTAGCGGTACTGAGTACATTACTAACGGTACTGAGTACATTACTAGTGGTACTGAGTACAGTACTATCGGTACTGAGTATGGCCTAAGCAGTGACTTACGGTTGTTAAGGTATGGCTCTATCATGGCCCCAGCAGTGACTTACGTTGTTTGGGTATGGCTCTATCATGGCCCCAGCAGTGACTTACGGTTGTTATGGTATGGCTCTATCATGGCTCCAGCAGTGACTTACGATTGTTATGGTATGGCTCTATCATGGCCCCAGCAGTGACTTACAGGAGACTTTGGTTTATTCCAATTACAGCAGGACAAAAACCCATCAATTACTTGGCAAATCAGTTGCTTGGATCGCAAGACTCGTCTGTCTCCGGGGACTTAGCTTAATTTCAGCGGCGTCGTAAACAAGTATCCGCCACTGGCATGGAGCTCGCTATTAATCGCATTGTGAACGGTTGCTGCTGTCGTGAGGCGAGTGGAATTTATTGCCGTCGCGGTCAACAGAATTTTGTAAAAGAAACAACAACAACAAACGACTTGTAGAAAGTTCACAGTCATAGTAAAAGGCTAAAGGTCATTTAGAGATGACGTCACGTGTAAGATCATGAGAGACTCAGTTTTCTGCGGACTTCGGAATGAAGTTCTTCACCAGAAATTTACATGAGGATTTTGTTAAGATAAGAAATATCTTAAACTCATTAAATTTAATTATGATACTGATTTCAATATGACTTTTTGAAAACAATTAAACTAAAACTAAATGGCTCGACGCAAAGTCCATTAGAGAATTTAGTGATGAAGTAGGAACATGCGCAAATCGAGCAATGTAAATTTAAGCAATGTGTGTAGTTCAGTCAATCAGAATTGATAGAAACTGTTTGTCCGGAGGCTCTGAGATAGAAAATGTTTGTCTGAAGTTTCTAAATAGAAAATGTTTGTCTGAAGTCTGTGAGATAGAAAATGTTTGTCTGAAGTCTGTGAGATAGAAAATGTTTGTCTGAAGTCTGTGAGATAGAAAATGTTTGTCTGAAGTCTCTAAATAGAAAATGTTTGTCTGAAGTCTGTGAGATAGAAAATGTTTGTCTGAAGTTTCTAAATAGAAAATGTTTGTCTGAAGTCTGTGAGGTAGAAAATGTTTGTCTGAAGTCTCTGATATAGAAAATGTTTGTCTGAAGTCTCTAAATAGAAAATGTTTGTCTGAAGTCTGTGAGATAGAAAATGTTTGTCCGGAGGCTCAGAGTTAGAAAATGTTTGTCTGGAGGCTCTGAAAGGAAATTATAAACGAACCTATTGAGATGAACCACTGTGACCTCACTTCCCCCCACCCTGAATTCGGAGTCCTTAAATACGGATTCAGGACATCACAGACAGCAATTATTACTTAAAATATTCGGTCTCATTGGTTGTCAATTTTAATAATCCAATTGTTGTTGTTTTTTGTTGTTGTTGGTTATTTTTTTGTTTTTTTTCGATTAATCGAACACTTCCAAGGAAAATTTTGAATATCTTTATAAATAGATATAATGGGGTTTAAATACAATCCAATGTCACTTTTTTGTCAAAGGTTTATAATACTAAGGACTAGTTTTGAGCATGCTTGCACATGCCTCTATACAACTTTAAGGACATTGATGTAGATACGAAAACTATAAGTCCGAGTCTAAACTGTTTCCAGGTGCATCTTTTATTTAAACATTTTCCTCGCTAATCACATTCCATACGATAATTACAAAACTAATTAAACTTATTTATTATTGTGCACTCGCAAAAACAAAAAAATCAAAATGATAATTGTATTTATAAAAGTCAGAGACTAAATGCGAAAACTCGGGCCCACAAATCTTCGTCTTTGTTGCTCAGTGTTATGACGTCAGACACCGGAGACCCGAAGACAAACTTCGTGTCAAGGCGCCGACCGAACTAACACGATCCAGCAATTTGCTAGGGCAGAGTGCCAAATGAAAGAACCCTTTTAGGAATCAGGTCAGGCATAACTGAAATGCCATCTTAGCGACCGATATTGTGGGGGGGGGGNGGACAACGGGTGGGAGAAGGGGGAGGGGGGTCACTGAGATTTAATGCAGTCCCAAAAGCAAGCACTCCAGAGAAAGCGATAGCTCACGTCTGCTCGGGTGAACACATCTGATCAAGTTGTCCAGCAACAGTGGTCCCCGGCATGACATTCCATGAGCCCTCATAGGCTTGTTTTACAGTTAAGGTTTTAAATTTGTGATACCCTGATCTATCTTGGCCTGTTCCACGACAGTGGGTCCCAACCCATGATTTCCTAAAGTCTTATTCCATGATCTACGGCAGTGGTTCCCACATATTCAGAGATTATGATCCTTCATGTCCTGCTGTACAGTTGTGGTTCTCAACGGAATTATCCTCACCACTGTGGTCATATCATAATCAGTGATTCCCAGACTACAAGACCTTACCCTTTTTAGGATGGATGTATTTATATCTATGGTTAAGTAAACAAATTCTTTTAGCAAATCCTTTTTAGAAAAACCTATCATTCAAAATTAAATACATTTTTATTTTTCTCCCCATGTTTTTTTTTTTTTTTTTTTTTTTTTTTTTTAAATATTTATTTTGATATCTGTAAGTAACACCACTTTACCTTTATAATTTCTATTATAAAAGTTTTAAATTTGTAATCTTTTTGTTTTATAGGACAAGGGTCTGCAGTTTCAAATAGTTTATTTAATCTCCACTTAGAAAAATGTAAAATCAAAATTTAAAATTTAGAATTAAAACGAACGACTTTTTAACAATGTTTTTAAAATATGTGCAGCCATTCTTCTTTTTTTTATTTTAAATGGAACAGCCTCTTGTTTGTTTAATAGAACAGCTTCTTGTTTGTTTAATAGAACAGCCTCCTGTTTGTTTAATAGAACAGCCTCCTGTTAGTTTAATAGAACAGCCTCTTGTTTGTTTAATAGAACAGCCTCCTGTTTGTTTAACAGAACAGCCTCTTGTTTGTTTAATAGAACAGCCTCTTGTTTGTTTAAAACAGAATTCTGGGGATTAAATTATAATATTATTTAATATTTACAGTTCATTTTCAAAGATATAATGGTTTTTTTTAAAAAAAACATACAAATATGCTACTTTACCCTGGTGAGACTTATATACTAGAATATACATCTTCTGTATGGGACCCATCCACCAAAGAAAATAATTTAAGCATTGATAAACTAGAACAAATTCAAAAAAGGTCTGCCAGATTCATTACTGGAGAATATTCAAAACTCACAAGAGTAATACCATTAGTTAAATCATTAAGCCTTGAAACACTAAAGGATAGAAGAACCAAGAGCAAATTAGTAATTATACATAAAGCAAGTAATTCTAATTTGGAAATACAACACAAAGATAACTTAATAGTAATACAGCCCTCAGACAGACATAAAGATAAAAACACCATATTATTCCATATGCAAGAACAAACACATTCAAGTTTTATTCTTCCAGTCCGGTATTCGGGGGTGGGATTGGTTGCCTGAAGAAACCAGGAAAGTCAACACTTTATCATCATTTGAATCTCTAATAAGAATACAGGACTAAACACAAACCATAGATAAACGTAGGACGCAATAATCTTCTGTACAGACTAAAAACGGTCCAAAAAAAACTAGAAAAACATATGTCACTTTCAAAAAGAAAAAAAAAGAAAGAAACACCATCACAAAGGGTGACACCAAAACGTAAAAATCTGTTGTTGTTGTTGTTGTTCTCTGTTATTTGGCACTGGTAGACTCGGAGGAGTTCTATTGGTTAAGTCATGAGAAGGTGACACCAACCCTAGTGACGCCTCTGATTATAGTTGTGTTCAACCCTATTTTTTGGTTACTATCTCGTTGGCTTTCCATCAACATCCCTGCTTTCTTAATTTATATTTTATTTTAAAAAAATGACATGGCAGCAAGAATTGCGAGGAGAACTTTACTTGACTTTAGATCGCGATCGCATGCGCTGTGTTTTTTGTCATCTAACAGAACAAACTCATTTCCTTGAAACAAAAGATAATAATCTCTCAGAGCAAGAGAGCTATCCAATTACCTCGTCTAAAATTACTATTTTTTTTTGCTACAGATCTTTTGGAGAAAAGAAACAATGCGTCAAGAAGTAATCTTTTTTTAATAAACCGTTTTATTCGTATCGCCTTAAAAACTCCAGACTTTATTTTTATAAACCCGCCCCAAAAATGTTCCATGTTTATTCATGCCATGCGAGAGACGTGCTTAGAATCGGTTGTGCAAACTATTTTAATTTTATCATTGTCGTCCATCCTGGCAAGGCAAGTCGCCTCAGGCCAGTTTTTCTGCCATGTGCGGAAACAGTTCTAGGATCTGCTCGTAATTTGCTCGTGCGTCCGGAGAAGAAATGACTGGCTGCAGGGGGTTTGTGGCGTTGGTCACGGAGCCAGAAACACCGGAAGATATTCCCGAGCCTTGACGGTGTAATAGTTCTTCTGTCATCCAAGATTTTTGGACGGCTTTATAGGGGAGAAGAAACAGGGTTAAATTAATTGTAAGGACATAATTGTAAATATGGTTTGAATTCAGTTGTTCTGTTCGGAACCAAATCATGACCTACTAGAAAGAATTAAGGATCTACGATTGCTTCCTGAATATATCATAAAATTGTGTCATTAATTTAGGTTTGCAAATCAGCACAGAAGTTTTTGAAAGTATTAACTTTAAAAAATGTATATCTAAATTGGATGCGTTCCTCTACGCAATCCAACCTAAATGTTCCCGACCTGTAGGGAGCGGGGGCTTGGTCTCTTGGGGGGGGGGGGGG
>MUZC01003771.1:21786-34018 GCA_002072015.1 Radix auricularia
GTGGCGAAATATTTAATGTAAAAAAATGTTGGACACTCCTTTGGGACTTTCGATTTGGATCACCAGAGAGTTTTTAAACATCAGAGCGTTTGGAACAAGTTTGTCTTCCATGGACAGTTACATTGACATATGGACCGACCTTTTGACTATGTCTTTTTCTTTCTAATAATATAGTTAATGGCAACCCGTGTATGTGGAAAATGACACTCTATAAAACAAGTCCTTGCCTTTGCATGGATTCAAACTCGTGACCATCGGTATGCCAGTCAATACGCTTGTCACTTGATCACCATATTCCTTTTAATGCGAACTATTCATAAATCTATGAAGGATTAGAATTCGGCTGCAATGACGACATCTGTTATAAGTTCAGTTAAAAGCTTATTGGTGCAGAATTTAAGGGGTCAAGGTCAATGTAGAAAATGAGTAGCCGAACATGAAACCCATACACATAAAGATGAAATTAAATTGATCAACTACTTCCCATAGGGAGCTCACAGTAAAGTTGTTGTTTTTTTTTTTTTTTTTTTTTTTTTTTTTTATGTTTGGTCTCAAAACTTGAAAGAGAATAAATATTCATCTGTTGCCATGAAGAGTGTCAACCAGTTGCATAGCTAGGGGGAGGGTGGTGGTCTAAACTACAAAATACTCCCAGGCCCTTTACATCAAATATAGTATGTTACGCTATCGGTCAAAATGATGGGTCCCCTGGGTCGCCAAAGTGGTCAAGCCCCCCAGCCCTCCGAGTCCCTAGCTACGCCACTGGTATGAACCATCTTTGAATTTTTTTTTAATTAAGAGCTCTATCTTGTATTTAATGTTCCATTTTATATTTATTTGCCATCCGCAATTTTTGTGTTTACACCACGTGACTTAAAAATTGTTTCTGGTGATGTCACCGCCTCAAAGTTGTTAATCTGCGTTTTGTCGCATCTCAATCGTGACCAAACTGAGTGCAAGGACCCGGAGGATGGGGGTGTCATTGCGTTCTTGTCAAAGTTTTAAATGTTCTTCAAAAGTAAAAAAAAATAGTTGTTTTTTTCATGATATACAGATTATAAAAGGAGCAATTTAAAGTACCCAAAAAAAAAATAATAATAACTTGCTAAAAGCTTAACTTTTCAAATGTTTGATTTGAGACAAGAGTCAGGCATTTAAACCTTGGGGAAAATTTTATAAACATATATGAATAAATGCTTAAATAAAATAAAATAATTATATGGAATCTATACCTTAAAATTATCTTTGCTATTTTTTTTTTTAAATAAGTTTTTAAAAATTCAAAAATATTGTTCTTTACATTCAATTTGTAATCTGCCTTACTGAACGAGTGTATGTACAGTTTCCCGCGGTGCCATTCATTTTGTCATGTAGAGTAGCCAGTCCAAAATTTACTTACAAGTGGACTTTGATTGTATATTTACATCACGAATGTATCTTATAATGGCGTAGCGATGCATCATTCGTTCAGAGGTCTCCGCGTTTTAATGACGTCATCTGATGTCTTCGGAACGATAACTCTCTACTTCACACGTTCACTAGAAAACACACCGGAAGTCATGACAAGCTGCATCAAAGAAAACCCGATATTTGAAATCCACATCTGGTGCCATCCCTTCTCATCTCCACAATTCCTCAATCGCTTGGGTTGTCTATTGAGTTACCAACACACAGATCATACTTTGTCTGCCTCAGTAGAGTATGCACTCATTGAGTTCTGCTTTCTATCAGAGGCAGGGGCGGATTAAGACTGCACGGGGCCCCGGGCTGCAATCAAACGGGGGCCCTAGCCCTAACCAGCCAACGTCCCTTAAAAGTGAGTAAGTTCTCGACCCACCAGTCTTGTCACCAAGTGACTAAGTTCTCGACCCACCAGTCTTGTCACCAAGTGACTAAGTTCTCGACCCACCAGTCGTGTCACCAAATGACTAACTTCTCGACCCACCAGTTGTATCACCATGTGACTAAGTTCTCGACCCACCAGTCTTGTCACCAAGTGACTAAGTTCTCGACCCACCAGTCGTGTCACCAAGTGACTAAGTTCTCGACCCACCAGTCGTGTCACCATGTGACTAAGTTCTCGACCCACCAGTCTTGTCACCAAGTGACTAAGTTCTCGACCCACCAGTCGTGTCACCAATGACTAAGTTACGCCGCTGACTCTCGCACACAATTTGTTGTCTCTTTCAGCCAAAAATAAATAAAATATATTGACCCCTTCCCCCACCCCTTTTTTCCGTCTCCCCATCATGAAAGTTTAATACGCATCCGATCCGGTTGTCTTTGCGAGAACTCTCATAATCCGTCACGTGATCTCTCCGGGGATACATTTAGCTCATCACGTGACCCGCGGTGTCACATGGTTTGTGCCCTGTGATATTTCTCTCATTTTCACGCCACTTTATATGTACATCTATAAATATCTCTATGGTTAATCTTTCAAGTTTTCGCTGGAAAAAAAACAACTGAAACGAAGGTTAGGTATAAGATCTCGATCTCAGGTGACTTTGAGGGATATTTCTGGTGACGAATTGGTGCTAAGAATCTGACTTAAGAACCGTACATAAACGATGTCACGCGATTTTGGCCAATTAAAAAAAATGTAACCCCTTCCCCCTTCGTCACACTTCGTCACAAAAACATAGACCCCCTCTATTATGATGTCCCAAATCATTGACTCCCCCCTTCAACCCCCAAAAGAAGCCGTATTTGAAAATGAGCATGCCTCAAATCACTCCATTTTCTTTTTAGTATGTATTTAATTTAGTGTAAGGCTGCACTTTAATATCGTATAAAACGCGTAAACCCGTGTAAGACGTCATAAAATAAATAGTAAGAAATCGAATATTTAAGTGGAACTTGTATTTAAATTAGCATGTTTTGACATGAAGTCACAATTCTTAAACTCCCCCCTCCCCCTCGTCACACATCGTCACAAATGTGTTGACCCCAGACCCCACACCACCACCACCACCCCTAGGTGCGTGACGACTTTCGGGACGGCCTCTAAGAATGTTAGATTTTGTTGTTAGAGTTAGAACTCGGAATAAAATGAAAGTATAAGTAGCTTCTATTGTCTTGAGAAATGGGCGAGTCCCCAAAAGAGCAAACGATTCTTGCTGAGATAAAATATGACGTGTTATGGGACATCGTTAAAAAAAATTACCTCTGAATTCAAGCGCTTTTCATCGTGTCATCAATCTTGCTAAAATTTGTCAGATAATATGATATCTTTAAAAATTGGTAGCAAAATATTTCTTAGAAGGACAGAATCTCAAACCTCCTTATTGAACGCGCAAGACATACCCTAAGTTATAAATAACATTTAAAAAAATAATATTGCAGGGAGAAACGATAAAAGCTCTTTGTTTCATTATGTAGAGAACACAAAGATTTTACAAAATATTTGATCCTTGCGGGCGGCTTTTTATGTTTTATTCATCATAGCTGGGCAACTGCTAGTGCTTCAAGTTTCTGACCTTCATGAGGAGGCTAGACGTTGATTTGAGAACCACTGACCTGTCAGCGCCTGTGAACTTTGTGTGCATGCGACATTGTGAATTAAGATTCACTGACCTGTAGTTTTCCCCCCTGGATCTAAATCCCATGCAGCCAACGTTCCTGACCTCAGGGGCCCCCGGGCTGAATGAAGACCGGAAGTACATGCCTCAGCCAGGCACCGCATTAAGTGACCCTACACAACGGCCAGGGATAATGCCATTTATTGAAATGTGATTGGATCTGGTACAAGGACTCCTGCACTAATGAAGGACAGTGTCCGGCACCGTGGGGCAGTTGGCCAACTGGACAGTCGAGGAAAGGTCATTAACACGGACTGGAAGGAAAGGTGGCTGACAAAATCGATGAAGTATAATTGAAGAGTGATGAAAGGAACAACACAAAAAAGACAACACATAGAACAACACACAGAATACACACACAGAACTACACACAGAACAACACACGGAACACACAGAACTACACACGGAACAACACTCAGAACAACACACAGAACTACACACGGAACAACATTCAGAACACACAGAACTACACACGGAACAACACTCAGAACACCAGAACTACACACGGAACAACACTCAGAACACACATAAATACACACGGAACAACACACAGAACAACACAAAGAACTACACACAGAATACACAGAACAACACACGGAACAACACACGGAACAACACACAGAACTACACACAGACTACACAGAACAACACACGGAACAACACACGGAACAACACACAGAATACACAGATCTACACACAGAACAACACACGGAACTACACACAGAACAACACACAGAACTACACACAGAACAACACACAGACCAACACACAGAACAACACACAGAACAACACACAGAACAACACACAGAACACACAGAACTACACACAAAACACACAGAACTACACACAGAACAACACACAGAACAACACACAGAACAACACACAGAACTACACACAGAACTACACACAGAACTACACACAGAACTACACACAGAACAACACACAGAACAACACACAGACCAACACACAGAACAACACACAGAACAACACACAGAACAACACACAGAACAACACACATAACTACACACAGAACACACAGAACTACACACAAAACACACAGAACTACACACAGAACTACACACAGAACTACACACAGAACTACACAC
Source organism: Radix auricularia (assembly GCA_002072015.1). Lineage (NCBI taxonomy): Eukaryota > Metazoa > Mollusca > Gastropoda > Lymnaeidae > Radix > Radix auricularia. Next base: position 26,474 of record MUZC01003771.1, read on the forward strand.
AGAACAACACACAGAATAAGAGACAGAACTACACACAGAACAACACACAGAATAAGAGACAGAACTACACACAGAACTACACACAGAACAACACACAGAATAAGAGACAGAACTACACATAGAACAAGTCACATTTAGGGAAATTTCTCTCCATCTCGAAATCTATCAATTTATCACTAGAATTATTATTCTTTAACGCAAAAATTTCACAAAATGCGCTCTCTCTCTCTTTCTCACTCTCTCTCTCAATCTATCTATCTATCTATCTATCTATCTATCTATCTATCTATCTATCTATCTATCTATCTATCTGTCTGTCTGTCTGTCTGTCTGTCTGTCTGTCTGTCTGTCTGTCTGTCTGTCTGTCGCTTTCGCTTTCGTTTTTTCTTTCTCTTTCTCTCTCTCTCTCTTACTATCTCTCACTTTCTCTTTCGTTTTTTCTCTCTCTCTCTCTCTCTTTCTTCCTCTGTCCTCTTTTTTTCTCTCTCCCCAAACCGTTAGCACATTAATGTGGATGAAGCATCACATAGCCACAATAAGAATGATGAATAACTAACGCTAAGAAAGTCCTCCGCTGACCGGGAACGGAATCGGGGCACACACCAGGTCTACCAAGCCCCTAGTAATCTCTAATGGAAACATGAGGGACCCACTACGACCATCGGTTATGGGACTTACTAACTTTACCTTGTCTTATATTATTGATAAGTTAATGTTTCAACAAAAAAAAATCTCTAAATTTAAAAACTAGTACCGGGTATGCTGTTACTTTTGACAAATAATAAATATTTTGTAAGGAACAGGCAAGGTAGGTTAGTTGATTTATAGTTATGTTTATTATTTCAAATTATTTAAGATTCTCATGGGCGTCATGGCGCAGGTTTCCAACCCTCGCATTTATTCAATATAACTTCAAAATTTCATTTCATTATTGATTAGTTGAATCTAATTTTGATATCAGTTGCATTTGGGTAGATCCGAGCCCGTGGATTAAATCAATGCCACAGATTACTTCTGGCCAGGACACGCTAAGATGAAAGGAATTTGGTGGATTATGTTCTTAGGGCGACTTAACGTGGGGGTAGGGGGGTATGTCACTTTAGTAAACAAGACAGCTGACCTTTCACAGTTCCAGGAAAAACATTTTTAAAGTTGATATGTTTAAGTTCTGGGTGACTTCAGTGAGGCAGTCCGCAGTATGAGGCAGTCCGCAGTATGAGGCAGTCCGCAGTATGAGGCAGTCCGCAGTATGAGGCAGTCCGCAGTATGGTATGAGGCAGTCCGCAGTATGAGGCAGTCCGCAGTATGAGGCAGTCCGCAGTATGAGGCAGTCCGCAGTATCTGGATGTCTGTGGCTGGAAATTAAAACCCAGGATGGATGTTTGCCGGAACAAGATATAATAGAGAACACAAACTGTGGTATTAAGAAACCGTTGTAAAGGACATAGGGTTACAACCTAAGCTAGCATCTCACACTAGAAGGTACAATAACTGTGGTAGTAGGAAACCTTTGTAAGGGACCTAGGGTTACAACCTAAGCTAGCATCTCACACTAGAAGGTACACTAACTGTGGTAGTGAGAAACCTTTGTAAGGGAAATGGGGTTACAAGATAAGCTAGCATCTCACATTAGAAGGTACACTAACTGTGGTAGTAAGAAATAGTTGTAAGGGATCTGGGGCTACACGCAAAGCTAGCATCTCACACTAGAAGGTACACTAACTGTGGTAGTAAGAAACCTTTGTACGGGACCTGGGGTTACAAGCTAAGCTAGCATCTCACACTAGAAGTTTTTGGCGTCTCAGGGATTTATTTTTATTTTTTAAATTTTAAAAACAACTTCCGGTGTAAAAATTGGTTGTTGTTTTTTTTTACCCATAAAAAAATTATTTATTAAAATTATAAACCCTTTAGATACGATAAATATTAAAAGTATGTTCATTATAATACGCATCGAACGAAAATCCAAAAATCCAAATTTTTAGTTGTCTCATATTTTTAAGTATTTATATTATTTTTTAAAAAACGTTCCCAGACTGACTGCTAAATTTCAGCTTAATTTGATCACAGGAAAAGGATTATAAAAACATGACTTGTTTAATATAATGCTCACCGCGCGACAGACTAGGATAAACATTTACAGACAGTGCTGCCAGCGACAATTTTAGGAAAGACCTAGCCAACACGTCAAAATAAACCTAGATCAGAAAGAAAAAAAAAAGAAGGAAAAAAACATAGACATGCTAAAAATAAACAAAAATGACGTCACAAAACTCCCCATCCTCTTATTTCAAATAGAACATGTCTCATATAATTTTTATTGTCAATTATTATTCAAGTACGTATTAGTTAAGTGTAAGGATACAATATAATAGCGTAAAGGGTGTGAAGCCATTTAAAACGTCACTAAATAGTTTGGAATCAAATATTAAAGTGGAGCTTCCATTTAAAGTTGCGCGTATTTGAAGTGACGTCACAGCTCTTAAACAGCACACATCACACAAAAGTGTGACTACTCCTCCCCCCTCCCTTTTTTCTGAAATCAATTTGGCATTGGCATTTATTAATATATTCTACATAAGTATTTGTAAAATCTACTTACATCTGAATTTTTTTGTCACTTATGTCATCATCTTTATAAATCCTTAGGCAATTTTTCAGCATTCTTCGAATAATTCACTATGACTATCTGAATCTTGAAATAGATTATCTTTAGCTTAACTCAATACCACATATACTTAAGAGTATATTCTCTCATCACCGACAGAAGAAAATGCTAGAGCAGTTAAATAATACGCACTGCGACTGTCTAGCACAAACAGTTACATAGAGATAGTCTAAAAATGCATTAATTTAATTACAGTACATTCGATCGATGTGAAATTTTGATAGATCATTTTTATCGTCGCCACAAGTCTGCCTGCAAAATTGCAGCATACGGGAAAAGGTTTAAAATTGATACAACGTTTTTTGTTGTTTTTTTTGCGTCAATACATCATAAACCACGACTTAAATGTAAAGGATTTTAAAAGTCTTGAACATCTAGGAACACGCATAAACACTAGGGGTCAGGATATCAAAAGAATCAATATCTTTTTAAATCCACACTATATTCTTCTATACTACATTTTCCACACTATAGTCTTATACACTACATTATTCTATATAACATGCCTTTATACTAATGAATGTACATTCTCTTTTGGGTTGAGCCGTTAGGCTCTTAAAACCCGGTTCAATTTTTCGCAGGCGAGCCTCATCATTCGGGCATCGCCATAGAGGTAATCCTCAGCAGGTACCGCAACTTCACCACCTAAAACCCCGTCCAACTCGGGGCAACATTCTAGTACGTGGGCCACCATCTCCTCGGGGCAGCCACACAGCCGACAGGCCAGTTCCCTTCTGTTGTCAAACTTGTAAAGGTAGCTTCGTGTTAGGCAATGGTCAGTTCTCATTCGTGTTATGAGCGTCTGACTACTACGGTCAAGTTTCCACCAGGCATCGCTTTATTCCGGTCGCGGCATTTTCTGGTATACCTTTCTGGCCGTATTCCCATTAGCCCAGCCCTCAAGCCATTTCTCACGGAAATGGTCTTTTAGCCACGACTTGACCAAGTCGGGTTGGGGCTGAGCTGCGCTTACCCTGGCCAGTGCGTCGACCCTGTCTGATTGGGCCGTTCCGCAGTGTCCGGCCATGTACTGTGGGACTACTCTGCCGCCACGTGCCAGGAATACTGTCTCCAAAAAGGCACTCACCGTCTTAGCCTCCAGAGAGGTTCGACTCAAGGTTTCGAGCGAAAACCGAGAATCGGTGAAGACCACGACGGTCGGGAAACTCTTTCTCTTCGCTAGACGTCGGCGTACTTCCTTCAAGCCCCTGTGAATCGCTTCCAGTTCGGCTTCATGACTACTGTTAGTAGATCCACACGGTCCCGACAGTTCGACGCTGTCGGGTCCTGGTTGGGGGTATTGAATTAGCACACCGTATCCACTTCTGCCATCTCTGAAACGTGAGCCATCAGTGAAGACTTTTACCACGCTGTCTCCATAGGCCTCGATTGTGCGCAGAGTCTCGTCTCGCAAGAGCTCGAAGGGACTGGCCCGTGTCACCGCGGCTTTTGCCAGTGTCAAACGTATTTCAGGCGGGTCAAGGCTTTCATGGGGTCCTCGAGCAGGGACCAGTTACATTCGTTCCCTGTGCTTGGGTAGGGGGACTGATTCTTCTAGTTCGTAGACCGCGTCCATGAAGGAGGGTCGCTTCAGTCTTGTCCTCTTAAACCATCTGTCTTGTAATTGGTAGCAGGGTTCGTCATGCTCCAACCTGCGGTTATACTAAATTCTTCTATATTACATTCTTCTATTCTACATTATTCTATAGTCAATACTACATTCTTCTATATCACATTCTTCTATACTACATTCTTCTAAACTACATTCTTCTATACTGCATTCTTCTTTATTACATTTTTCTATATAAAATTCTTTTACAATACATCCTTCTATACCAGCTTTACTGACATTTACACATGAAACTAAACATTTATTTCAGTCTTAGAAATTAATGATATAGAAATCTAATGTGTTGTTCATGTCACAAAATCAGAACCTCACAAAACAAAGACAACTTATTATACGCTAGAAAAACTCGATAAAGCCGCTCCATAAATACATCAAATATTATAATAGTATAATTACCAGATATAGACAAGACATTTACAATGACCACAGATTTCCCTTCTACTTCCACCGTTTCAGACGACCCAAATCCATTTTCACAAACACAAATATCTCGATTCCGGTCAAGGGCGGTAATATATAAAGACATCCTTATGGTAAGAGTTATTTGTCAAAACTGGCCCGGGCCTTTCTAAGGAGCCCAGTCCCCAAGATGACAAGTTAATGTCCTGTAATACCCAGCTAAATCCAGTGGTGCGGCCTATAAATAGGGTCACCTGTGCCAAGAGTGGGAGACGCCAGTGGGAGTCATTGACATCTGATGAAGTTTGAGTCGGTTAAAATCTTGTGTCAGTCAGTGACGCCGCCTTGGTCATGAGACAACGTGTCTGTTAGGGATATAAATGGTAACGTGGGATAGCAATATAGGCTGGGCAGAAACAAACGGTTATAGAAATAAAGAAAAGCGTATACGCATCAGGTAGATGGTTTTCTTCTTGTTGTTTTTGTTGTTGTTTTTTTTACCAAACACTACACTGAAGTTTTGTTTTGGTTTTAATTTCCTAATGAGGGCCGCGGTGGCCTCAATGGTAGCGCGCTGGACTGCCGAACCTTGGCAAGAACTCGAGTCACTGGCTCGAGCCTCGGGACTGGCAAGGCGCCCGGGGCATTGTGCTAGCCACACAAGCTCGTAAGTAGTGGCTTAATAAAACTTGTGAACGCTACTTCACCTACCCTAGAGTCCGCCATGGACTGAAAATGGTGTTAAATATATTTTCCTACTTTTATTTGTTTCTAATTTTTTCTGTTCGCCGATGAAGGTTTTCTGTTTTTAAGTTTTTTGTTTCTGTCGTCTTGTCAAGCTCACGCATAACTTTTTATACGTTATTTTTTGAAAGTATATTTTATCCCCCCCCCTCACCACTACTAGTGTAAAATATTCATTTTAGATGTTTATTTTGTTTGAATATTTTGCCAAGACTTTTAAAATGTAAATCGAAAAGAAATGGTTCTTCTGTAGCTTAAAAGAAAAAAATATTCTACGTCATGAATTTAACATCTTTTGTTATTCGGACACCAAATATTTCTGGTGATGAAGCGTAAAAATGTCTTCAGTCAGAGATCTAGATTGTAAGCACTGGTTTAAACTGGTCATCTTTCAGTCATCTGTACTGTCTTGCTTAGACATTAGACGGTAGTTTTTAAGTGCCCCGGCAGATTGTTTTAGGTGTAACGAGCTATTGTTAAAATGGGAAATTGCAATCACAAGGCTTCTCTCTGTTGTAATGTCCATTCTCTGCTGCTTCGTCCTGGGGAGACGGACAACGTATTGACCACTTAATACCCGAGATTGCTGGTCAAACACAGATGAGGGGCGGGGGAGGGGGCGGGCTATTCACGCGGACGGAGGGCTAATCTGAAGAGGGGTCATAAGGTCAAATGACCAATGACCACTAATAAAAAGCGTCTGGTGCTGACCAATGAGTTTAGGACTTTCCCGACATTTTGGGGGGCTCTTTGATTTTGTGGAGCGAAAAGGGCAACTTTCTTTTTGATTTTTTTTTAAATTTCAAGCCTTCATTTTTGTCTCTACTCAGCTACTTATGTTAGACCCATTCTAACTAAAGTGTTCTCCCTTTTAGGGTCATGGATAAGAGGCTTTTGGCCCACGACAGTCCTGGTCTTGTTTTGTCCCTTCGGTTTAGAGCCGGACATAAACCAATCGGACCTTCTGTGTAAATGTTTAGTAACACATTTTCTTTGAGGCCGCTCAAGATTTTTGGCTTTATCTGAACCCGAAAAAAAGAAGTTCCCCGTGAGGGTGGGGGGGGGGGGNGGGGGGCAGCAGCACTAAAATACTTATAGAAATGTCCCACTATGGCGGACAGCACTAAAATACTTATAGAAATGCCCCATCACTTGGGCGGGTAGTGATCTTTGAACCATGAGGTAAATGATCCAAATTCCTTTTGTTCTCGCAACTTTTTCTGTCCAATTGCAATATATATATATATATAAGACGCATTTGTTGTCCGTCTGTCTGTCTGTCTGTCTGTCTGTCTGTCTGTTCCCTAATAACTCAAGATCCAGACAACCCACTACAGTGAAATTTGGTAAACGTACACATAATTATATGGGGAAGGTTCTTAAATAAGTTTCGTTCCATAAATTCATACTCATGGGCGCCGGGGGCCCAACAACTTTTTTTTCCCTTATTTGGGCTATATAAAAACTAAAAATCACTAAATATCCTATTTTACGGATAGATAGAAGCATGAAACTTTGGCAAGTTGTTAAGTACGCTACCCCGACGATATTCTGCGATAAACAATTTTTAACTTCCCACTCATGGGGAGCCAGGGGCCCAAACGTAGTGTTGTTTTTTACTTATATACGCTATATAAATACTGAAAATCACCCATTCTACTATTTCCCGTGTATGTAGAAGAATGAAACTTTGGGAAGTTGTTAAGTACACTCTCCTAACGCTAATTTGCGAAAAAGAATTTCAAACTTCCCACTCATTGGGGGCCGGGGGCCCAAATGTTTTTTTTTCTTTTATTAGAAACAAACTCATCACTAATTCTCCAATGTACCGTGTCGTAAAAACATGAAACTTTTGAAAATTACTCTGCTGGCAATTATGGCAAAAAAAATAATAAAATTCTCACTTATGTGGTGCCGGGGGCCCAGATGTACTTTTTCTTAAGTGGGCTATATTAACAAAATGTAGACATGGAAATACAATCACATCTCATGAAAGATCAGGATTCTGATTAGGTGGAAGTAAGTACTCTTCGGAAATTGTTGAGTACAAACCCCGTAGTGGTAACAGGTGAAAAAATATTTAAATTATCACTTACTGGGAGCC
>MUZC01003771.1:46353-92553 GCA_002072015.1 Radix auricularia
GGGGGGGGGGTCAAAGTTTTGTGACGTACTTTTGGAGGGGGGGTCTACGATTTTGTGACGACGCGTGACGTAGGGGGGGAGGGGGTGAAAAATCGGCCAAAATCGCGTGACGTCATTTATGGACGGCCACTTTCATACTTCCTAGAAACACATGGCGCAGAGAATTGGAGGCAGACATCAAGAGAATTGTCCAAGAATGGAAGATCCTGGAGAAAATGGCCCAGGGTGGAGATGCCTGGAAGTCTCTCGTAGGTGGCCTATGTCCTAGGAGGCATTGCAGACGCTGACAATGCTCGGTGGATGCCCCTGGCTCAACAATTCAACATCTTCATACTTAAAGTTTGTTGGAAGAGGGTTGGTCGTGTGCGGCGAAAATAAAATAAACCCAATATTTTAACAGGAAAAGTAATGGAAAACACAGTACTTTGTAATGGTATATACAGAAGTTAGTAATGAATTATACAGAACTTAGTAATGGAATATGCAGTATTTGTAATGGAATATACAGTACTTAGTAATGGAATATACAGTGCTTAGTAATGGAATATACAGTACTTAGTAATGGAATATACAGTAATTACAGTACTTAGTAATGGAATATACAGTACTTAGTAATGGAATATACAGAACTTAGTAATGGAACATACAGTACTTAGTAATGGAATATACAGTATTTAGTATTCAGATGCGGACTGGACACTGTCCAACAAACAGCTACTTTCACAGCCTAGATAAAAACAAGGATCCCTGCTGCCGTTTATGTGGTATGGCCGAGGAGACAGTGGCACAGCTGCTGACCAATTGCTCTGCGGCAAATGGGGACTTGGACGGGTCAGGCAGCACACGCACTGTGGAGGAATATATCCATGGCGACGCCCTTATGTTGAGGCTCGCCGTTGTTATTGTAGGCCGGGCCATAAGAGTCTGAGTGACTCAACCCTCCAATGAGAATGTCACTTATTTAGAATTTAATATTGGAATACACAGTGCTTAGTAATAAAGTATACAGAACTTAGTTTACCCGAAATCCGGCCAGAAATGGTTTGAAAAAAAAAGAGCTAAAAAATAATGTTCTATATTGTGTTCTATGCCAATGAAGAAATTACAGTGCAATGTTTACTATAAGAAAGAAATTTGGGCAGGGGAGGGACATGGGGTGCCTAAATTCAGACTCTGTCTCGGGTGCAGCTTTGTGAACATGCATCAATCACTCAAGTCTTTTAATATCTCTAGGTTACTATGGAAATGTTTGCAGTGAAGTACACTCTAGATGTACACTTAGTCCATGTCGTAACGATGGCTATTGTCAGGAGACAAAGACAGCAACAGGCGATTTTAATTTTACCTGTCACTGCACACCTGGCTGGGGAGGGATTACTTGCACTAAACAGGTGAGAAGATTTCCATGGTATCATAACACTGACAGGTGAGAACATTACCTGAAGTGTCATAACATTGACAGGTGAAAACAATACCTGATGTATCACAACATTGACAGGTGAGAACATTATCTGAAGTATCACAACATTGACAGGTGAAAACAATACCTGAAGTATCACAACATTGACAGGTGAGAACATCACCTGAAGTATCATAACATTGACAGGTGATAACATTACCTGAAGTATCATAACATTGACAGGTGAGAACATCACCTGGAGTATCATAACATTGACAGGTGAGAACATCACCTGAAGTATCATAACATTGACATGTGAAAACATTACCTGAAGCTTTATAACATTGTGAAGATTTTTATGTTGCGAGTTTTAAAATTTACGTACTATTACTAATACTGTCACAGAATTACCATATCTTCATTGTTTAAGGCTCTACTAATTAGTACTACTAAACTACTAACTTATAATGATGAATGAACACAGTTCAATAATTCCAATAGGTACCTGTCTGCTCACCAAATCCTTGCAAGCATGGCACCTGTGTTGAGAACCCTCAAAGTCATGGTCACTTTGATTGTAAATGCCATCCAGGTTTTACAGGTAAATGATTATGTCTAAATGAAGTGAATTGTTTTCTCCATAAAGAGGATCAGCTTCCAACACCTCACCAATAAATCTAAGTTACCTCACCAATAAATCTTTGTTTAAAAAATAATCACCAATAAATCTTTGTTACCTCACCAATAAATCTTAGTCACCTCACCAATAAATCTTTGTAACCAACACCTCACCAATAAATGAATCATAGTTTCCATGTACCTCACCAATAAATCTTAGTTACCAACACCTCACCTATAAATCTTAGTTACCCCACCAATAAATCTTAGTTACCTCACCAATAAATCTTAGTTACCTCACCAATAAATCTTAGTTACCACACCTCACCAATAAATCTTAGTTACCAACACCTCACCTATAAATCTTAGTTACCAACACCTCACCAATAAATCTTAGTTACCAACTTCTCACCAATAAATCTTAGTTACCAACACCTCACCAATAAATCTTATTTACCTCACCAATAAATCTTTGTTATTAACACCTCTTCAATAAATCATAGTTAATCAATAAAATAACTTTGGCTAGACTTTTTAAAGGATATTAGACACTATCATTATGTACTAACGCTACAGTAAAATAGTAATAAACTTAGCTTTATCACTTTATCACTTTATGTCAAATAATTTAAAAACCCATATTAGTGTTTTGAATTGCGGCTAATTGTGAATTCTTCCAATTTAACAGGAAGTCGATGTGAAGTAAACATTAATGACTGTGACCCCAACCCTTGTAAGTTTGGGGGCCATTGTAAAGATGGGATACACACACACCATTGCCTGTGTCTTCATTCACACGCCGGCTCAAACTGTCAGTTTACATGTGAGTAGCACTTCTTACTAGGACTTGTAACGTTTAATTTAAATTTAATTGTTAACATTTGAATTTATTTCATGCATTAATTGTTAATTTAGATTAAAGTTAAAGTTAAATGTCTCAAGAGAAGAAGTGAAGAAGCAAAAAACAGGTAATTAAATTTTTTTTGTTTTATTCAAATACATAAAAAAATATCCTTTTGAACCTTTTTAACTGTTTGACTGTTGTACTATGTTGCTCAGATCCTGCAATCTGGGTTCTAATAATAATATTATTAATCAATTATTTTTTTAATAAATTGAAAACAAATATATAAATTTTCTTAAATTTTAATCCAATTTTTATCTATTAAAATTATTTTAATTTATATCATTTTTAACGATGCACCGAGAAATTAAAAGTTAATTTTTGCAGCCCTACTTCTTACATTATTACTTTATAGAGCCACGGGATTTCTAGCTTCAATCCATACTGACAAATGACTACTGGTTTACTAATTGTAAATAGCAATACCATTTTTTTTTCCAAATAATATTAATACCCGGGGGCCGCGGTGGTCGAGTGGCAAGCGCGCTCGACTGGGGCTCCGATGGTCACGGGTTCGAATCCATGGGAAGCCAGGGACTTGTTCCCGGGGCCTAGGGCGTCCCCCAGTTCCACCCAGCTGCAAATGGGTGAAAAGCGGCGGGGTAATGCGTGGAACCCTCAGCCGCGGCATGTGACCGCTGCATCACTTGCCAAACGCAACTGCTGCCTTGCAGATGGTCTTGGCTGACCAAAGGCTATGGAAGCAAATCCAGAAAATACAGCAGGCTGAAGTCTGAGATCACGGGCCAATTGGCGCAAAACTCGTGGCATGCAAAACTCAATATTCGATATTGAGAGTGAAGAAGAAGAAGATATTAATACCCCAAAGGAACAAACTGATCCTTTATAGATGAGTCTTAATCAGTGTTATCGCTTTAATTAAAGATGATTTTATCGGCCTGTTTTTATAATTGTTTAAAAAATTATTGATGGTTAAGTAAGAGATACAAGAAATGATTTAATCTTTATTATTATATTTTAAAATTAAATTATTTAAATAATAATAGCACCGTGAGCAGTAATACTCGTAATAGTAATGGTTATCTTAAAGGTATTACTGTAATGTTAATATTTACCGCTTATCAAACAATTTTTCTTTTATAATATTTATTGTGATCATTTACCATTTTCTTCCATGAAAATTATTAGATGTTCCCTCAATAAAACAGAGAAAGCACTTCAATAAATGGTTGTGATGTAGTGCCTAAACATAAATCACTACTATTAGAATGGTCTCTTATTTTCAGGCATTTTTGTTTACAAAACATTTTTTATACCACCAATGAAAGTTATGAAATAACTAATTATACTTATACAATTATTTTTACTACAGTGGATCTTTTTTCCCCAATCCTGGAGGAAGTGGACATTGCTGGAGGTATCATCCACAACCCCAGCCACACGCGGAACCTGTACATTGTGGCTGGTACTCTGACGGCTGCTGTGGTTATAATGATTCTTGTTCTCATTGGCTGTTACTGTCGCATCAGTCAATCCTATCGTGCATGCTGCTGTATGTCCAAGTTGTTATGGTACAAAAAATTCAGAGAGTAAGTTTTTATTCTATTTAGTTTTCAATGTTGCACCCAACTTGAATGTGATAACTATTAATGTGATTGAATCTGTGATAGTTATGAGATCATCAAATCCTAAATTTGCATGTATCTGATACTATTTTTAGAATGATTTTGATGGTGTTAGTTGATTATTACTATAAGATTCCAACGCAGCTTTACTTTTCAGTACACATTTTAGTTTTAGCTCTGGAAAATTAAGATATTTCAATTGTAATTATCTGGTGCAAGAAAACCTGTTTATACACTGGTGCAATTGAATAACAGGACTTCATTGAAACTCAAAGACATTCTGTATTAATCCAGTCAAAAAACAGTCTTAGTTTGTTTGGGTTTTTTTTTGTTTAATCTGTGACTTTGTTGTGTACAAATTACAAACATTTTTTGGTCCAACACATATCTGATTTTTTAAATATATTTTCTTCCATCAGGGACCTGGTGCTCAATGTGGATGTTACGAGTGCTTCTGACTGTCCACTGGCCATCGACTCCTTCTGGAGACATTCCGACAGTGAAACTGAGGCTCTCAATACAAGTACCAACAGGAACGCCTTCCAAAATCATGCTGTTTAAGTTTAAAGCACATCACACTAAAAGTACATGAACGATCTCAATTTGTTTTATTTCTTTTCTATTTTAATTATATAGTTTATCTCATGTCCACACAAGCACTCGTCAAAATAGAATATGAAAAGACAACATATTTCTTCCACCCTTCTGCACTTTTTCTACAAACTAAAAATATTTATATAAATTAATTACTAAGTATTCTGTAAAAAAAATTTACTTGAAAATTACTAAGTACAAATTAGTTTTTAAAATAGGTGATGGTAACACTATAGTATGTAAATATTTAACTGCTGAAACTGATTGCATGGCATCATGTTATTTGTTGTTGTTTTTGTTGTTTTTTTTTAAAACCGAATTCCATTCTTGAGTCAATGGATAAGTTTTCAACACTGAAAATTTATACCATTAATAATATATTATATTGCAACCCTTCCTTGATTTGAGGGGTAAAGTTTGTGAAAATTTTCATCCAAGTTCTAACAAATAATTACTCAAATTCAGGGGTAATCCCTGACAGATTTATTAAATCCTCATCAACTTTTAAAGTTAAAGCACTAACCATTCCTTGAGCAAGAGGTATCAGAGATGTTGATCATGCTCTTTTAAGTTGGATGTTTCTGTATAGATATTGTTGAGCTATTGGTGCTGTTTAAATCTAAGATTCTTCGATTCTGTATGATTAAATGTCATCATCATCAAAAAGTTTTATTTAAATGCCACTGAATTTATGATTGAACATGTTTCCTTTAATACCTTTACTACCATTTTATTAAATATTGGCACCACAGCCAAGAAGTATTTTGCTCAACTTTGTATTTCTTTTCTACTTCTACTTTGTATTATTTTTTTTATTTTTTTTTAATACCTTACATTCATCATAATAAAAATTATTTTTAGGTAGGTGTGTCTGGATGAATTATTCCATTCATACTTTTACTAATACATGATGTAAAACTTTATAATCAAAAATATATATTCCACCTTGCAATTTTCATTTCTTATTTTATTTAAAATTGAAGCTTATTTGGAATTGTTTTGCCTCTATTAATTTCTGTAATTTTTTTTTTTAAGTTACTTAAATTTAAAACATTTTTTAAAAAAAAACAATATTTAAAAAACATAATAAGTATAAGCTTCTTTATCACATATTGGTTTTAGTAGAAGAATGGGGATTCTGGATTTGAATATTTCCTTTTATTAAATGCATGTACAGATCTTTTTTTAAAAATAATTTTAATAAAGTCTAATGGCAATTTTGACTCTTAGATAATGTATATATTTACTTATCTTGAATCCAAGTGCCATCATTGCCAATTTAAAGTATATATATTAGGGCTGCGGAAATTACCGATTAATTTCTCAATTAATCGGTAAAAATTTATCGATTAAAATTATTTTAATCGATAAATAATAAGATAAAATAGCAATTAAAATTAAAGAAAATGTTTCAATTTTTTTTCTATATATTAATAAATAATTAATTATTAATAATTAATAATACTTTGTTTTTTTGGTTTTTTTACGTACAAACTTCTCCATCTAAAGGAAACATGACAAACGTGAACACTTTAAGTAACCTGTTTTATAAGGACAATGATATAAAAAGACACATTGTTTTTAATTAATTAACAATAACAAAATTTAAATTCATTGACATTATATTGAACTTTTTATATTTAAATATATCTCCTACAATATTATAGTTTTAAAACTAAATTAAATACATTGCTATGGGCTTTTTTAAAAATGCCATAAAAGGTTACAAAATGTGAAGGAAGACAACATAGTGAAAAAAGTGATTATGAGGTCTTAGAAAAAAATCATGACTTTTGAACTACTTGGGACTTGGGATAAAAAGATGATCTTTATGTTTTTGTTTATCATCAAACAAATTCTATATAGCTGTATTACTTTTATAATTTAAAATTAATTTGAAATTTACATCCAAGTGCCTAGACTTTAATACGTTATTGAACTTATTTTTATTGCTATGTCCTAAAAATAACTCAATTTAAAAAAATCAATTGCCTGTTTTTATTACTTCCCTTGAAATTTTCAGTTTAATGACGTCATACATCTTTATTTTAAGCTTTAACAAAATTATCGATTAATTAATCGATAATTTTNTGTCAAAGTAATAATTCCTTTGAAAAATTCTTTTTTTCTTTTTTTGAACATACATAAATATTTTTATTAATTATTAATAAAATATTTATGTATGTTCATTTCTGTTTTTCTCAATTTTCTTAAATGAAACAAAGGATTTTATGAATGTGTTGCACAAGCATGAGGGACTCACATGTGCTAAAACACTAGGTTACCATCATAGTTTACGTTCAAAGAATTTTTTTTTTTTTAAAGTTGAGAAAAATAGAACTGGATCAAGCTATGAAACTATGAACAAAGCATTTTTTCAAGGAAGGAAGACAATGTTTTTCATGAATGGTGTTTATATAAAATCCTTAATGTTTTTAAAAATATTATAAAATTAATTTTTATTTTCTTATCAATGTCTAGTTTGAAAGTTTTTTGTTTTTTTTTCCATTTAAATTCAAGTTATTTGTCAGAATTATCACACAAATTGAACATTTGTGTTTTAAAAGTTATTTAACAATGTTAATAATATAATTTTAAAAACTTTAAGGCTGTGAAATTTGTATTCATTTTGAAAGCTTACTAACGACATTTTTTCTTTTGTTACCCATAATATGTATTAAAAAGACTAACAATAAATAAAAATTCTTTATTTGTAGACTGCAAGTAGACCAGTCCTACTCTGGTTATACCTATTTGACTCACATCTATTCTAGATGACACCTATCAATAATGATCTCATTAATGTTTCCTTCTATTAGGTTTCAAATAAATAGATCATAATTTTTTTGGAGTATCAGCTGCTTCTATCAATTAAAAGTGTTCTTTTTTTCCTTTTACTTTTAACAAAATTTTCTTTAATTTAGAAACTGTTTCTAATTTTTTTCTATTTTAAATTTTAAGGTTAAAAGGTTACACCAAATGATTATAAAACAAGTTTCGTATTTGCTGATATCAATCGCGTACTTTTAAAATTACACTTCCCTTGTCAATTTATCTAAACAGATGGCTCATTTAAATTAAATACTTGAAGTTAACCAGTAAATACCAGAAGGCCATTGGAATTTAATTTGTGCAGACAAAAAAAAAAACAATAATAGAATTGTAAGATTTAGCTATTTGTGCATCTTTCCATCATTTTAACGGGAAACAAATAATATACTAAACCAATTTCAAAGTTATTAAGTTGATTTCAATTTTAGACTGAAATCTCATAAAATGTTACATTACGTGCAGTTCGGCTAATTTATGAGTTTATTTTTTCTAAATTATAAGTTGTTTCTAAATATTTAAATTTCTTTCTCTTTTTTTAAAAATAATATTATGATTGAGGAACTTAATCTTTCATGTAAAGACATTTTAATTCACTGTCATACATTTAATGCAATAAAATACAGGTTTATTACAAAGAATATGAGTTTTATTTTTTTGGACAAAATAATTAATGGCATTATACTTATACATGAACTTAATACAAATAATGAAATTATTTCACACAATAAATCTAAATAAAAATTTATAATATTTGATATACATTTTTTAAAAGTAATATATAAGCATTGTGCACTATTGCGTTAAAAATTAACATTATATAATAACTATATATTTTTATACAATGCAACATAAACAAATATGTCCTGGGCTA
Source organism: Radix auricularia (assembly GCA_002072015.1). Taxonomy (NCBI): domain Eukaryota; kingdom Metazoa; phylum Mollusca; class Gastropoda; family Lymnaeidae; genus Radix; species Radix auricularia. The sequence continues at coordinate 55,158 of MUZC01003771.1, forward strand.
GACATATAATTTGATAAATATCCCATTAAAGGGCATAACATACCTAAGACTTTGACGAAGGCTTTCTTGTATTATACACTTGTTGTGAGGCCCTGTTCATTTCCTGATGGTGCAAGGCTGGAAAGTAAACAAGATTTAAGTTATAGCCTTAATCAAATTAAACCTTAGAGGCGTATCTAGGGGAGAGGGGTCCCAATTCAAAAGTCCCCCGGACACCATTTGAGGGGGGCCCCCAAAGGAGTGTCAGAAAAAAAATTATTTACATTAAAAATTATGGCCCCGCCATGTATGAAGGGCCCCTCAAAGAGGCCAAGCCCCCAAATTTCTATGTATCCCTAGCTACGCCACTATCAAACCCATTCTTGCTTTTTAAGAATAATCTTTGTTTTTAAATTTTAAACCAACCTTATCCAGTTAAATAAATTTAATTAAATTCTAATTGAACAGAATTTTGCAAGGTAGAACAAGGTATTACCTAAGGATATGTAAAATTGCAAAGGGATGATGACACAAAATTAACATTTTTTGAACATCAATCTTTAGACTTGTTTATGACATTACACAAGTGCTGTGAAAAAAACAAATACACATCAAAATAATTACAATTTAATTAAAATATATCTTTCTTAAAGGCTCCCAACTAACTGTACATAACATTATTATTATAACATGACTAATCCTAATAAACTTAGTCTATGATAATTTTTATTTACTTCATTGGTTTTGATAGAATTTGCAACGGAGCACAACCTCAGAAACAATAATCCTACATGTTTTCCCAGAAATTAAAATCGAATTGGTATGTACATGATGGGTAAAAAACATTTAGATATAATTAGCATTCAAACTAACCATGGACAAAATATGACAGATTATTTAACTATAGTTATGTAATGTTTTAAAAATAACTTTACTAACCAGCTCTCAATTCTGTGTGATGAAGATGAAGTTTTTGTGTTATATGTTATTAGGATCTTCAATTCAGATCCCAAGAGCTCACAGATGTTCAAGATAAAAACTTCTGAGCACCAATCTTAGCTAACAGAAACTTTAGGGGCAGCTGTCATCAGGCAATCTCTGAGAAATGTGCTTCCTGGTGTTAGAAAGTGGTGATGGGACCAGAAGCAAGATATATCAATTGTGTGAAGACTCACCTATAATATTTGTCAATAAAATAGCAAGACAGCAATGGGGGACATCGCACAGAAACAATGCTGGTTGAAGAATAGCGAAGGTAATCTATAGATAGAAATTGAGAGGAAGACCAAATAAGACTTAAGATGTATAAGATGAAAAAGTGCTACAGCAGCTAAAGGTCAGAACATGGATATGGAAGGAAAGTCATGGAATGGTCAAATGGAGCAATCTAACTGAGCTGGCCAAGGCCCTACACAGGCTGTAGTGCCAAAGAAAATTACCATTTCTGCAGAGTATAATTTGTTATATGGTTCCTTCCTCTTTACTTAGCATTAATCTTTCCTAAATTAATTAGGAATGAATATGAATAGTAAGGCTTAAAATAAAAAAGATAATTTTTTAAAAAACATAGTTATAGAAATGGTGTGAAAAATTATTATTTTTTTCTTTTTCATTTGTCAGCTCTACCTAGGGTTTGTTTTTACTCTGCAATCTGCTCTTTATTTTACCATTACCGATGCCCTCCCTAATTTGTTAACAATACAAAACTAAACTGGTCTGTAATTTGTTCCATACAACTCACTTTGTTTTACAAGTCTGTGGTAGAGATTTCATGCACTTGGCAGATTCTTGATGATCTAAACCAGTGGTTCCCAAAGTGGTCCCTACGGACCCCCAGGGGTCCGCGGAACCGTTCAGGGGGTCTGTGGCCGATTAAAATTGATTTGCGGGTCCCCGAACAACGTCATGGAGTCCGCGGAAGGTTTTAAATTAGTATCAAATAATAATTATTTGTAATTATTACGGAAATAAAAATAAACAATATATACTGTTGTAGAAATGTTTAGGTCCAGAGTAAAATAAAGTTGTTTGACCTAAAACAGAAAAAGAACTACAATAATCCAACAGCTGTAACCAATCAAAATGCTTGGTTAATTGAAAGGTTTGCTAAGTTTGATATGTGAGAAAGGCGGAGACCCTATATGTAGGTCATAAAAATATAATCTTTAAACGGAAATGATTTCAGGGTTCTGTAAATTCTGACGTGTCGGTAAGTTACATTTATCCAAGGCAGGAAGAATCCAGCTTTACATTGATACCACATTTGATATGATTTGACGATTCTAAATACATGAATTAGGGCAGCAAACCATAGATATACGTAAGACACAATAATCTTCTGTACAGAAGAAGTGTCTGTAAAAGATAAGATAAGATAAAAAAAAAATTAAATTTTAAATTCAAAATTCGACCAAATGCCTTTGAGAGAGTTAGCCATTTTAACATTTAGTTAACATTTTAAAATATTTTCTAATATATATTGTGATAAAATTTTTAAAAATGTTGTTAACATTAAAAATTGCTTTAAAAACCTTATAAAAATGTATATTGAAACATAGAAATCTCACCTGCATCCCCCTTTTTTTATTTTCAAAGTTTTAGTTGCGCAGTGTGAGACAGAATAGCAAAAATAGTTTAAACAGCATTGTAATTATGCTGCTACATGCATAAATTGCCAACAAGAAACCAGGAAATAGTATTTTACCAATGTGTCTTCTGTGTAATCAAACTTTTTCGAATGATTCTATAAAACCTTACAAGCTTGAGGAACTTTTAATGAAAATGCATAGTGATAAAAAAAGATAAAGATTTAACGTTTTTTAGAAGCACTCCAAGACTCATATTTGAAACACCGTCACTTCAACAACTCATGGGGACAACATCTAAACGAGATGACTAGATTAGATAGACAGCGTGCTTCTTATAATATTTATATATTGATTGCAAAATCTGGAAAGGCCCACACGATTAGTGAAGAACTTATTTTACCAGGTGAGGTGAAAAGCACTGAGTTGCACAAACCAGATTTCGAAATCACAAAAAGAATTCGACTGAGCAATAAATCAGTCCAAAGAAGGATTAGCGAAATTACTCAATGTGTTTAAAATTCTTTATGTGAATACTTAAAAACATATGAATATTCTCTACAACTTGACCAGTCCACTTTACCAGGAAACGAGGCTTTACTTTTAGCTGATGTAAAACTTTGTAAAAGAAGAACAATTTTGCCAAGAGCTGTTGTTTGCTAAATGTTTGGAAACAGATACAAAAGGTGAGGCGTTCTTTACTGAATTAAAAAGATTTTTCAAAGAAAAAGCAATACCAATTACTGTTGCTACTGACGGTGCTCCGACAATGGTAGGGAGATACCGAGGCTTTCTGACACAAAACAAGCTGTACCAAATGTATGTACAGTGCATTGTGTCATTCATTGATATACTTAAGTTGCAAAAATCTTAGTGCAGTTTTGCATGGATCAATAGAATATGTCATTTGAGCAGTTAATGAAATCAAAAGGAATGGTTTCAATGAGATATTATTTGCTAAACTTAGTTTGGAAAATGATGAAGACTATAATCATTCACTACTTCACACAGAAGTACGTTTGTTAGCTAAAAGTGTATGTTTAAATCGATTTTATGCTCTCTTATTAAGTGCTGGAATTCCTGGAAGGCAAAGACAATGATTTGAGACAAAATTTAATTAACTTAAAAAATGGCATAGCACACATGACATATTTGTTTGCAAATTTTAAGAAACTAATTGGAAACTACAAGACGACCAGTTAAAATTAATCAAAACTAAAAGCGTAATATCTGCGTTTTGTTGCAAAACTTTTTTGTATAACCAAAACTTGGAGTGAGGAGAATGTTCTCAGATTTAAAATCTCTCAAAGTTGCAAAGAGAAATGAAGACTTCTTTGACTACTGTCAACACTTAGCGGCTCTTCATGCTGACCTGAACATAGGATTTGAGAACCCTTTGGCGCAGGGACAAACTCGGATCCAAGACATAGATGAGTCAATACTAATACATGAGCAAATTATTGAATTATCACCAAATGAGGAACTTAAACCAATGTTTGTACAAGGATACCACAAATTCTGATTACAAAAAAAGATCCCAATTGTAAATCCTGCATTATGGGTTATTGTTCACGTCTTCCTATATGGTAGATTGTTGATTCAGTGCAGTTATGAACCTCGTCACAGAGAAAATAAATCTGCTAGATATTAGTGCCCATGGGGATTTGCGTTATCTACTCACAAAAATTGAGCTGGATATAAATCTCACCAAGTTCATCCCAGTAATTAAAAAAAAAATTAAACAAAAATTAAATTTAAATAAATAATTCTTCAACAAAATGTTTTTATTTAATTATTACATTTGTTTGCTATGCATTTATATAGCGTTTTCACTTGGGGGTCCGTGGGAAAGTTTTGACTATAAAAGGGGTCCACGGGCAAAAAAAGTTTGGGAACCACTGATCTAAACAAAAATTAATTTTAAAAATCAATTCAGTCTTTTTTTTTAATCACTCATAAGCAGCTATCTCCTCAATACCAACATAATTGAAGAAAAGCTTTAAAGATGAAAGGAAGATTAGAATATTACTTTGACAGAAAAATTCCCTTGGCTTTATTCATCATGTAAATGAGTTTAAAAAGTGAGGTGGAGTTGAAAACTATAAGAAGAAGAATTCATGGCAACCAATCTTTTGCTTGGACTGTACACAATTAGGAATAATGTTTTTAGAAAATCATTCACCCATGAGACAGGCGTATAATTTCACTCCTATTATAATAAGCACTAGACAATATTCCTCTGAAGTTTGTTGGTCCGTGTGCAACGTAAAAAATCTCGTGTAACAAGTTGCAAAGCATCTATATTTTGGTGCAATACTTAACAAAATTTGCTGCGCTGTAATTCTAAACTGCTGCTCGGCGTCCGTCAGACTTTTGCGCAGCTTAAAGGGAACACTGTACCCCAGTAAGAAAGTGGGCACACAGCGCATTACATAAAAATAATAACAAATATATATGTATCAATGCATTTGATAAAAACATTCATATCCTAATAACCAGATAAATGACAGTAGGTACACATAAACTACATACTTCATTAGATGAAATGTTGTTTAATTAATTTTGAAAGTAAAGTTTGATTGATGTGTCTTTAGTGCAGTATTGAAGGACTAAGTAGTTTCAATACAGTACTGTAAGTGTGTGATGGTAGAGAATTCTATTTTTTGGTGGCACAAAAAAATAAAACCTTTCGCTAAATATTTTAGTTCATGCCTTTTTTCTTAAACTCCTAATGTAGATTACAGGGAACAAATTCAATGCAAAGTTTAACTAATGAACCCACCTGTAAGCTTTGGGTACATCGAAAGGTTTAGTCAAGTCTGGCATACATTCATTCATAAATAATGAATCTCAAACTGGAATTTAAAAAAGTAAAATAAAGAATCAAATATTGTGCTGTATATATTAATTTAATACAAGTTAATTTAATATATTTAAATAAAGCTGATATGCTGCTATTATCAGATAAATTAAAGAATAGGTGAAGGCGCCCAGACAATATAATACAATGTGTTCTTTTATTATAATTTTTACTTCTATTCCTTTAAGAATCTTTTAAAAATTATGGAATTGTATTAAATTTTTCATTCTGTCCATGGAATAATTGACATTCCTTGTTTTAAAAAATAATAATAATAAATCATAAATATTAAATAAATATAATTTAGATATGTTAACCAATATTATCATATATAGTATAAATAAAACAGCTACTATTGTATACAAGGAGATTTCTCCTTTGTAGAAATATTTTATTGTAAAAGAAACCTATGTACCCTATGTATTATTTCATTCATTATTTAATACCATTTGTTTTATGTGTCATTGAATAAATAGCAACTGGGCTTAACCTAGTCCACAAAAATTAATCATTATCATAATACATTGCTAATAATATAAAGTTTTGAAATGTTTATCACCATTCTTTGAGATAAGAATATAAAAATCAGTTCATAAATTGAGTCCAATTGTATTTCTCTATTGTTGTGATATTTGTCCATGTTGATTGTTGATGTATTTACCTTTACTGATGTCTTTGTTCAGGGCACATCAATCTTATCATCATCCAACAGCTACATCCCTCAAATGAGAATTTCTTCAATGGAAGGATCTGCTCACTTTTCAATATTTTTTGTGCATTGCACACAAAACAGTTTTACCCACATTTTCTTCTTTATTCTTTTTTTTTTCAAAATAAATTTAACGATTACTGGTTCATAGATAGTGGAGCAGAGATTAAGACTTATTTTTAAATTATTTTTTTTACAATTTCTTGTTATGCAACCTTAAAGTTCTCTTGGAACATTGCTAACAAAATATTTCAACTGTTCAATTTTAACATATGTTTTGGAATATGTATGAAATTTCATACAATTTTTGTGTTTTTTTAAAGAATCTTTTGCTTTTCTAAAGAGAAAGACTGCATTTGACATCTTCAAACAAAACATTACTTTTTGTTTAATGGTATCAAAGTGCTATTGATTTGAGCATACGACTTGACAGTCTGGACACAGACCCATATTTTTTTCTTTTTGAGTTCTGCATAATAACAAAAAAAGCAAAATGTGCTTTGCAATGAAATTTTTAAAATTTACATTGGAATTAAAAATATTTTTAATGTTATTTTAAGCCCTAACTTTCAGATGTCAATCATTGTAATTTCAATTCTAATGGTCTTGTGGACTTAATCAAACATTACAAATTACTGCAACTATTCATTGTTTTCATCTAACAATTTTTCTACTTAAAAAGTGGTGGGTAAATTTCTATGAGCAAGTATATATTTAAATTGTATTAAGTCACAAAACTGGATAGATAGCTTTGAAAAAAGGACATTTATTTCATTTAATCATGAACCATTCCACAAAACCAATTATATTCATAAAATACAAGTTTAGAGACTAAAAAATTATGAATGCCTGTATAAACCATGTGCTTCATTTATAAACAAATTATGGACATACTATACTTTGTCTTCTTACATATTACTGGAATCAATGCTTCAGTCATCCACATATGCATTTTCTGACAGAACTGTTACTTTAATATATTATTACTTCTCTGTTGTGCTAATGTAATTGTTTAGTATGAGGAGAAATGTTTTTCTCTCTTATGATGTTATGTTAGTTTGAATCTAAATGAAATAATGTGTGATCTTCAAATTTTATTTAGTTATTACTTAGTACTAGATAAACAAAAGCTGGAATTTACATTTTGTGATTTTGTGTGTTAAGTCCATTAATTTGCAGAAAACACAGGCTCTAAACACAATACTTTAAACAACATTTCAAAGTCTCAAAGTTCATATATTAATTCTGTCATTTGACTGGTATTCTTCATTACAGTTAACTAGATATTGCTGGGTGTACTTATTTGGTAACTTAGATTTAAACCACAAAGCTTTCACTTGCGTATGCATATATACATATATATATTTAAATAAATATACCATATATATATATATAAACACACATATTTACTTTTCAAAGCTTTCAAGTGAAATTTCAACAATGACTTTTCACTTTATAATTTTTCCAAAGTAATATTTAAAACTAAAAACCAATACATTTTTTAAGTACAAACTATTTTTTATTTAAGCTATCAAATAAATTTACATAAAAGAGTGTCAATTTGGAAACAATTCTGACAAATGCTTGTAAGATGCAATTGATTGATTATGAAAAACTTTGTTTTTGCATTACTAAGTTCATATGGTTTCAATGTTGATTTTCAGTTAAACAGTATATTAAATTATAACATTTACAATATGAATAGAACATTACTGGCATGGACTTAAAATCAACAATAAATAAATTATGTCCCTTGCAATTATATTTTTGTGAACACATATTGTTTCTAATTTCCTAATTTGCATTTATTTAAATGAATGGATTATATAATTATGGTTGTGACGAAGGTAACATTTCTTATTCTAATTTTTCAATATTTCTAAAATAATTTATTTGTTAAAATCTCAAATATTGAGCAAAACAAAACATCCATAACACTTGTATAAAACTGCTGTAAAAAAGATAACTATCTAAAAACCAAATAGCTTATTCACTTACGTCACTATTTAAATCAGAATTAAAATTTTAATAAAATCACATGAGACAGGCTCTGTAATTACTCAGTAGCATTAAGTAAGGGCCAATTTTTTATTTAAAAAAGATATTGATGTGAGTGCCTAAAAAATAAGCCCATGTCATACAATAAGACAGAGCGCATTATTGTTTCATATAAAAAGATTTCTCAATCTCTCTTTTTTTTTTGCTGAAACCAAACCCCTAAATCTATGATATTTAAGTACTGACCGACAGTGGATTTTCTAGCAATATTTGTTTAAAACTGACACTTATTTATATGGACATATAGTAATCTAAAAAAATAACTATATAGCTTTGAAAAAAAAAAAAAAATTAAAATAAAAACACCACATTTGATGGTTAATGGTGGTACTCAACCATTGTCTAATTAAGGTCAACAGATATCTTTCCCAAAATTAGATCTGAGAATTGCTATCATGGACTTTGTTACTGGATAATTAATCTTTAAATTAACCATAATTATAGCATTATTTAAATTAATTCTAATGATTTATTTCATTCAATTGCCAATTGCATGTGGTATTTGTTAAAATGTTGTATCACTGATGAGCTTCATTTTTTTAAAGTAAAAATTAAAGTTAAAAGACCATGAGTCTAAAATAACAGAGCAGATGTTATTTCTTTAAATAAAAATGTGTCCATCAATCCTAGTTACAACCAGTAGCTTTCAGTGAATTGTATTCATATAATTAATGCAACATAAAGAATAAGAGTATTATGACATCAATGTTACATTCTTCGCTGTGGTCATAGGTTCCTTAGAAAGGTTCAGCAACTCATGAATATGTTAGTACATTTAATGTCCAAACAGCTGTTTTTATTTAAAAATGCAAATAACAATTCATTTTTTTAAGACCTGTGGATTGTTTATATTTTTAACAGACATTTTAGGGGAGACATGAAAAAATAAATGCTGATTGAAAAAACTCCAGTAAAACTAAACATTTTTTTTGTCTCCACAACTTAAACGTCTCTTGTAATTGTATTTGAGACACCTCCAAATGTGTGCCAAGTTTAATTAACCCTTGTTCTATATTCAGCAATACTATTTCAGTATGCCCTTGTTCTATATTCAGCAATATTATTTCAGCTATTTGGAGTGTCTGTTGCTGGGCCATCATCACTTGTTGGTGTTTTATGTCTGAGGCTAAATTGGAAGAAGTAGGGGAGATTAGTCTGAATACATGTGCAGGGGAGATTCAGTTTTGAAAATAAGTAGATTTTCTAGGGTATATCAAATTCACTCAACTTGACTTTTAAACTCTAAGTATCCCCTTTTATTACAATACTTTAAAGTAAAATTACTGCATTTATATTTCATTGTTTTATTATTTATTCATCTAAATTTTTCTTTTTTCAGTATTAGCAGCTTCAAAGTTCATTGGAAAAATCTTTAGTTAAAATACTTGTGAAAATATTTATTAAATCTATTTTGGCATTATTGTATAATTAAAATGTGCTGGACACTGGTAGCAAAAGGTCATTGAGTAGTGTCTGGTTGTTTTTTTTTTAATATTAAAAGTAACTTTTTGTGTGGTGTATCCATATTTTGAACATGATTCATTGACTGGTATTGCTTTGTGGCAAAAAATTATTAGCAAATTATATATATGCTTTCTTATCAGTTTATCTTAATGTTCAGAAATTGACAAATAATCAGATTATATTAATTTAATTCACTTGTTTTGCAATGCTAATGTATTAATGGTTATCATGTGTAATTATTTCAAAGCCCAAACAAAGCTCTTGTCATATTTGATTAAAAATAGTGTAAATGTCAGGTATTCACATCATTTAGTTATTTCTTTTAGAGCCACATTTGGATAATATTTTTAATGTTTGTCAGAGATTGTTAACAAAGATATGAAATGGGCCCCTAGTAAGAAAATAGATTGAACATGTGATCTATAAATAGCAGAGTTGTTAAGAGATTAAAACCTTTTCTAAAAAAAAGGCTAACTTACCTTAAAGTCCCCTGTAAGCTCCCTCTTGTCTAGAGCTGTAGGCCTCATAAACACCACCCCTGTCCAACCTATGAAAGGACATAAGTCACAATATCAGGTAATAATGGCATAGCCTCTAATAATGAAATGTTCGGACTCCTCAGAGCTGCATTAGAGTAAATATACTTCTGTCAACAGCTAAATAAGGAAACGGATTAGGTGGATTAAGAAATATTTATCAAAAACTGTAAATTCCTTTTCATTACATACAGACCAGCCTATCTGCCAAGAAAAAAAAACGTATAGGGGGCCAAGCAAAGAGTCGGGGCACCCTGCGGTGTTGGTTTAAGAACTACATGCTAAATAAATATAAAGTAATTAAGTTACTTTCATTATCTGTTCATTTTAACCGTTTACCGGACACCCCAGAACACGAGAAAAACATTGCTGGATACATTTACATTACATACAGATATCTTCACAATATTTTATCCATTTTTTTTTTACAAATGAACAGAGGCTGCATAGAGTTCTGTTTCCCAGCATCTCCTTTGTGGCCTTTTTGCACTTGTCAAAAAAAGTTCTTTGGTCAATTGAAGTTAGCTTTACAATTGATTTTAGTTGCACATTTAAATCAATTTTTAGTAAGAGTAAGAGAGAGTATCAGTATCAGTTTTAATGCTTGTTTCATAGTAACTTTTCTTTGACTTCTTTGAAACATTTCAACCATGGCATTAAAAATGTAAGTTATGGCAAGATATTTATTTCTTCCAATAGGAAGGGTGGTAAATAAAACTTTTGATCTCATAACGGAAACTGAATTGCAGATTTCTACAACAAAGTAATTGGTAACAGTAACAGATGTAGATTCAGTACTTTTATTTTACTCTACTAATTTGTTGTAATTTTTATGTGAAACTATGTTCATTTTTATCATTGAATCCATCACTTTCAATAGATAATTGGGTCTGACACAGATTGCAAAAGTTTCCCACAGGGTGATGGCCAAACAAGTGAGTGTTTTTCCAAATACTGATTTGAAAACAATAATTGTTTAGTTAGACTAGTATTATTAGTACTATCAATCTCAAGCTCAGTCACTGGAAAAGCTTTTCCAGCAAGTTTCTTAAAAAATTTATCCCCTTTTTTAAAATAAGTCACAGAACAGCTAAATTATTTTTTATTAGTCTAGTAAAAGGAATAATGTACAACTGGATGGCCAATGAAGAAAGATTTTGCATTTGCGTTTTTTTTTTGTTGACGGAAATGCAGGAAAAAACTAAGAAAACGGCATCACTGAAATACATCACTTCCTATTATAAAATCAATTTTTATTATTTTATTTCTTTATATTTTTTTTGCCACTTTCGGATTTTTATTCTGAAAAAAAATTTAATGGACAAAAACATCGCAATTTTTAAGTTCTTGTCACATTTACTGACACAGGGATAAAAAAATCTGTATGATTTCTGAAAAAATGGAATGATTGGCCGGCCTGAACATTGCATATTATATTGTTAAACTTTTTTCTAAGAACATATATAATCACAAGATGGATCAATTGATGCAAAAGATAGAACTACTGCAACTTGTCTTAGGACCAATTAAAACACAGCTTTTTGATCTTTTTTTTGTTGTTGTTTTTCTGCAGAAACTCCTTTTAATTCAGATACAGGAAGGAGAAAGACAACTTTTGCGAGAGCCTTTTCCTCTCAATTAAAGAATATACAATTTTTTCAGCATAGTCAAATCCATATAAAAAGTATCTAATATCAGGGTTACAATCTATTGCTGGCAACCTTAACTGGGTTGCAAATGGTTTTTTTACAGGGTTGATAGGCTGGAACAGATAACAGAAAACTTAAGAGCTTCTATAAAAATCATTTAAGAGGTTTCTAATGACTCAATGAATGAGTTTTGCTACATATGCAATCTTAATGTACAACTCTTAAGTGGGATTTGAAGACAAACCTTTCTCTCTTGGGTGGTGCCTGGGCAGATCTGTATTCATCATATTCCCTGTAATCTCTTTTTACACCAGTAACAGGTGCTCCCATGCCACGAGACACATCCCCTTCCTCATATTGATCAATTGGGCGCTTTCGGTTGTAAGGGTCACTTTATTAAAGATACGCCCATTTAAAAAAAAAGATTAATGTAAGGAGGCATGAATTATGACAAATAAAAAAATGATATCTGTTGTAAAAGACATGGCAATGTTAAATATAATAATACAATATAACAGTTGAAATGCAATAAGCTGCTGATAGCATTAATATTTGAATCTTAGTAAAAGATGGGCACAAGGTCTTCAAAAAAATACAGGATAGAAGAAGTATCTTTTTTTTTTACATCTACTTAATATTTTTTCCATGGTATATTATGCAATATACTAGATTGTGCCAGGCGCCCCCTTTTTTTGGGCGCCTACGGCGCCAACCTTTTTTTTAAAGACCAACTAACTTGTCCTTTTTTGATAAATACGAATTATTAAACTTTATGAAATGTACGCAAAGTATTTATTTAATAATAATAATAGGGGTTGTATTTTGCGTACCGATGCACACCAAACAATGACGTCATCATATTAAATATTTTTACAGCGCTCATCAACACACGATTTTTCAACTAAACTAACTGCTGTAGACTGTCGTACATCGCTCCTCAGCGTTTCAACTAAACTAACTGCTGTAGACTGTCGTACATCGCTCCTCAGCGTTACGTTACAAACATACAGAACCACACCACTGGGTGTTTATATATATTAATAATGTAAATTTCATTTTAATACTTGTTTATTTATTTGTAATGCTGTAGCCTAGCAGAGACGTTTACTCTGTATTTATCCATTAAAAAAACTTTAATTTATTGTTTTCATCAGATTATTCGTTTGTGTATTTTGAATTGACCTTGTATAAAATTCTTTTATCTACAAATTTTTGTAGCCCTAATGACAAATGAGTTCCTTGTTACTATTGATAAAAAAAACTACAGCTTTGGTTGTAGATACACCTAGAATTGGGAAAATGCAAAATTAGCTTACTTTGGTCACAGCTAGTTTTTTTCTGTTTTTCGGTCTGGTAGTTCATCAGTTTTAAACTCACTAGTGGTCTTCATTCTTTTATAATTATTTCGGCATTGAACCCTTTAGCCCTGTATAGAACAACTTAATCAAAATCATGAAGTAAAAACCTAAGTACCTGACAACGGGTTCAGCTGCTACACGAGAACTTGGTGGATATGAGACATAAGCATCAGTCTCTGCTGCTATCCTCTGGTAGGGATCTTCCCTGATTCTAATATCAGGATCAATTCTATAGAAAATGGATTAAGGTTTTGCTCAAAATATGTTTTCTTGTATCTAAAAGCACGGTTTATCTTACTATTCTTAGGGAAATTTAACACAGATCCTAACTAAAAAAAAAAGGTATAGATTTTCAATTATAAATGTTTAATTCAATCATCTGCTGTATAAATAAGAGTGATAAGAGAAGCAAAGAAAAGAAAACTCCTTACCTCCTTGGGGGTATTCTCCTGGCATCAGGAAACTGTTCTCTACCAACAGCACCCGCAGTCTGGTAATCAGGATAACGATTGGGGGGCCCTAAAGACAGGACATATTTATAAATTATTAACAAAAATAAAAGAGATCAAAACTGCAAATCATTTTATTCAAAATGGATTAAAATGCAAACAAAACTCTAATATTTTAGTCAAAATGTTAGGTGACAATGGCTCAAAGGTATTTCAACTTCTATAAAAAGGTAAACTATGCATAGATTGGGATAAAATAAATTTAACCATTGAAGTTCATAACAATGCAAGACATTAAGAAACCGATATCAGAAAAGCCTAGTTTAGTCACTGATTCAAAAAGTGTTTTTATTCAACAAGCAAAAAATATATTGATTATTAATTTTAATTTTCATATCAAATTTTTTGTTTGATGATAAATTTCAACCATATTAAAATAATTGGTTGATGAATAATTAAAAGTACTTACCCATTCCTGCATTTCTCACAGGTGGCTGGTCCCCAACCAAACCCATAGGTTTAGGCTGGGGTCTTTCCACTGCATACCTTAAGAGAAACAAGAGAAATTCACTTATAAAATGTACAACATCAGAAAAAATGACTATTCTTAGGAGACCTATTTTTTGCAGTTAATGAACAGGACAAAACTTAAAGCTGCTGAAAACAATAGATTCCTGCTATTAATTAAATGCATAATATGCAGCTTTTTAAATTAATGTGTTGTAATCAGTTTTGATTAAACATCAAATTATTTAATTATTTTAAAATAAAATTTCCAGTCTTAATGAGATTTAGAAAAAAGTCTCACATATCATCACCACTAGGTCTTGGTCTACCAGGTGGCACTTGTCTTGCTGGAGGTGCTGGTCTTCTATTGTAAGACTCACTGTAAGGATCCTCTTCATAACCAGAACCCCCTACATAATTCCCAGCAACTGGCGCAGGCTGCCTTTTGTACATGGTCTCATCAGCATATGGCTCAGGCCCCAACAATGCTGTGCGTCTGCCTGGAGGAGCACCTCGGACTGCTGGAGCTCCACGGCTATTGGGGCCACCACGAACCACAGGAGCACCCCTGGCAACAGGAGCTCCACGACTAACAGGAGCTCCTCGCCCACCTCTAGGAGCTGGAAAGTCATGTGTAAACTATTATGATAAATCTAGCACTCACTCGTGACAAAGAGAATATACTAGAAAAACATAGCAGTTATTGAAAATGTAAATGAATATCAAATTACACATTGTGCTACGATTTATTTTTTAAAAATTACTGTATATTCCGGCATATAGCAACTGGGCGTTTAAGATAACCCCTTAATTTTCAGGTTAAAATATAGATTTTAAGCTATTTTGGCCTTTAAAGACCACACCTCTTCCCACACACTAAAGTCTAAAACTGGCTTCATATTTCCTTCTTTTTTTGCTGGTGGGGACATGATGTGGTCTTGACTGTGAGCCATTTGAATACTGTAGTATAACAATACTGCTACTGGTCTGTATGAACAGGTATATATACAATAAGATGATACCCAGCATATAAGACGACCCCAGACTTATGAGAAGATTTTTAGGGGTTAAAAAGTCATCTTACACCAGAATTTACAATAAATATTTTAAAGTAATTATGATAAATATATGTAAGTAATTTTCTAAGATGTTTGTTACAATACCTCCATGAGCAGGTACATTTGCCCTAGGCCTCTCGTATGAATCTTGGGTCTCTTCCTCATAAACTTCCTCAGAATATATTTGAGGTTGAGGAGGAGCTCTTCTTTGCATGGCGGCTGATTACAACCAAATGAAAAGTGAAAAACTAAATTTGTAACAAATTCCATAAAGATAACTGTATAGCAGGAAAAAAAGATTTTGACTAAAACTTAACCATAAAACGAGTAGGAGAATTAACAGCATCTCTCTGTATAACTACAACTGAGTAGAGATTTTTATTTCTGCCTTTGCTGGTTAAACATTTTAACTTGGGCTTATCAAATGAATAATGAATAATAAAAAAAAAAATTTTAAAAGGCAAGACCAATAACTCCTTAAAAGGAAATAACATTTTTATATGATTTTCCTGCAGTGGTTAGCTGAATTTAACAAAACAATTTTTAATGGATTTTCTAAAAAAAAATGCAGTAATGACCTTTGAATAGTATTTTAAACTATGATTAAGATCTGACATAAATAAGTCTTTTTTCAAGTTGTTCAGTCTTTAGACATTTAATTCTCCTTGAAAAATAAATATGAACTATATAAAATAAGTATGCAAAGTAAATGTATAGAGAAGTTTTAATAGCTAACATACCCGGAGGCCTTGGAACTCTTTGAGGAATACTCTGCTCTTCATAGGAATATCCATACTCATCTACTTGATGTCTCATTGCAGGCTGCAATGGCTCAGGCCTGCCCCTACCCCTAGGCAAGGCTCCACCTCTTCCTCTAGGTGTAACAGGTTTTTCCACATAATACTCCTCTGAGGTGTAAGCTTCCTCTGCAAACTGATCATCATAGCCTTCATATGCCTCACTACTTTCAAAATACTCTTCTCCTTGGTAACCGTTGGCTTCTTCACCGTAGTACTCCTCTACTGGCTGACCTCTCATCTGACCAGCATAAGGCCCTCGACTTCCTCGTGCGGGAGGATTGGGCAAAAGTGCTCGTCTTGAAGGGCCTCCTCGAAATTCTTGACCTCTCATGGGGACATTTTCAGGTGGACCCCCTCTTCCTCTACCAGGTGGTCCACCTCTGTCTTGTGGAGCACCCCTTCCAAAGTTACCACCTCTACCTGGTGGACCACCTCGTCCCATGGGTCCTCCCCTACCAGGTGGTCCTCCTCTAAACATCCCCCCACGGTTCCCTCTTTGTTGAGGGAATTCTTCATAGCCTGCATCTCCATATTCAAATTCATCATAGTACTCCTCTTCTTCATACGTTCCCATTTCATTAAACCTCTCTCCACTATAATGTGGCCCTCCTTGCATGCCTCTGCCTCTGGGTCCACCTCTGTCCCCGAATCCTCGACCCATGTCCCAACCTCTACCTCTTTCCATCCCTCGACTTCTTCCCCCTCTGTCCCACCCCCTTCCGCCTCTGTCCCATCCTCTTCCACCCCTTTCTCCACCTCTGCTTCCTCTACCTCTCTGCCCTCCTCTCACACCACCTCTTGCATCTTCAGTCATTTTTTTAGTCTTTCTCAAGCCTATTACTGCCTGTTCACAATGGATGGGCATTTCACCCCCTAAATCCTAAAACAGGAAGAAATAAGTGGCCTATTAAATAGTATTAATCAAAAAGTTGAATGATCAATAAGATTTTTTTTTTTTAAGTCATCAGAATTAATAATTACAAAAAAGAAAAAAAATAAGCATTAGCTAATTGCATTAAATTTAAACCATTAACATTTAGAATCACAGAAAACAAAGAAAAAGATCTAAGTTTTACTCACAGATATTTAGTTTTATAAATGTGATTACCTTTCCTTCCATAGCTTTGATTGCGTCTTCTGAATCCTGTGGATTCTCATATGTTATAAATGCAAAGCCTCTGGGCAAAGAACTTCTTCTGTCTCTGATAATGTTCACTAGAAAATAAATACAAATTAATTAAAATAATTAAACCTAAGAGTCCTTTAACTGAAGAGTTTCACATGAACTTACAATTTTAATAGAATGGGACGCTCAAAAAATGTTATTCTCTTCCAATCTGCAGCTTGGAGAGAAAAAATTTTGACCTAAATTTCTTTTTTAATTTTTAAATAACATTTTTTGGGGGTATTTCTTATAAGTTAAAAATGTTTACCTTCAGTAATTCTTCCGTATGGTGCAAACTCTTTTTCTAACTGAGCCTCTGTAAATTCCTCATGTTTTGGTATGCCTGATACCATAAGTTTCCCAGGAGTATCAAGTTCTTGTTTTATTCTAGATTTTTCTGGTTTCCCAGGAGTTACAGGATTTACTATCTCCTGCTTGACTTCTGGTTTCTTTTCAGGTGATTTTGATTTTACATCATTCTCCATTCTGTGGATTTCCTGAAAATATTTTGTAAAGCACTGTAAATTTTATTATACAACAATAGTCAACCACCTTACTGACAAACATGAAATTAATAAATATTTGCATGCCTTTTGCTTATTGTTTCAGCCATTTTTTATGTTAAATGTGATATATTTATATTTATAATTAAGAATGGTTTGTTTTATTTTTTTATTTTTTATTCATGCAGAAATTATGCTAATCCGGATCGGATATCTCATTTTTGCATAATAATTTGCTTGAGTTTATTTTGTTTAAGTAGACCTTATCCCATGACAATAACGGCACTGATATTATATCTAACTTGTATTCCTTTATTTTTGTCTTCTTATTATATTTATCGAAATTCCTACATTTCAGACTACTAGACAGATGGGCTATCTGTCAGGCGGGCTAAAATGTGATGACCGCACCAGATTGCTGCAATAAAAGTGTTAAATATTCTTTGGTTAGTGGTATGGTATTTCCTGCTTTGTAGCTTAGACAGTGAACAGGAGTTGGACGGTTCCAATTCTTCTGAATTCCCCAGCCAGAAATGGATGGCAATAAAATTAGATATTTTAAAAAAAACATCAATATTTTTTTTTAATCAATGATTCAAAAATTTTAAGAGACATTCGACATGTTGTATAAATACTAAGCTTGTTAACGGTTAACCGGTTCTCAGACCAGGACCGGTCATCTTTATTCAGGACCGTAGGACCGTGTAACCCAAAAGAAAACAACAACAAAAAAAAATTTTAAAACTAACGTAGTAAAAAAAACTAGTGAAAAAACAACACAAGCGGTAACGCGCCTCACGCCTCTCCCTCTCGCTTTGTCGCGGTGAGTAAAAGCGATACCAAGATCCAGCTGGTTAGTTGTCGAGCCACTGTGACTGTACGAGAGCTAACACTGTGGCGTTTGATGTCAACAACGGTCAAGGCCGAGGCTGTTTCTATTTATATTAATTATAGTCTGTTTCTTATAAAGACAAAGAAAGCTATAAAAGCATATGACCCCGTGACCTATCCGCATTTTCTGATCACCGGTTTATAGTCTGTTTCAGTTCAGGCATTCAAAAACTTATCGGCGCACGCCGCTTAGTGAAGTACATGTACCTATATTACGAGAGGTATTTGAAAGACATAGCAAAGATACCGGGCGATTAATCGGCCCACAAAAATAGAGTTCGGTCTTTTAGTGACAGTTTTCCTGCTAGTCAAAGGCATTTGATTACCACATTAATAGTACGCCGAGTGTAGCTCAAACCCTATTTGAACAGAAAAAAACGGGAGGGGGAACGTGTGCGTCGCAAAATTCAATTATTCTGGCAAGTTGACGATTGAAAAATGTTTTTTAAATAAATTCCATTTTATCATCGTTTACTCCATAGCTTTATAATTTTATTATATTATTAATTTTAATACGCGAGTTGATCGGCATCACACACAAGAGAGGTAAACATGACGTCACAACGGACGGGGCAAGGCGTTGGTTTTTTAAACTAATGAAAAAGCTTTTAACCCAATTTGGACTAACTTAAAGATTTTTTTGCATATTTTTTACTACAACCAAACTTTAATAACAAAGCAGTAAAGCTGACAGTTCTATGTTTTAACTACATTTTAAGTTCATTTAAAAAATTTGATTTTTTAAAAATTCAAAGCTATGAACATGTTCATAAAACCGCATTTCACACATATGACTTATACAAAATTTCAAAACTTTGCACACTCGGCTATTAGGCTACTAAGCTATTTGCTTTTTCAGAAGCTTTTTATTTTAAAAATGAGGCCTTGCCTTTTAGACAATACTTTAATCTACAGTAAAAGTGTCAAATACATTTAACTTAAATGCCGGTTAATTCAGTTGAGGTGCTCAAATTATTTGCTGAATGACCATAAAATGTAGCACTATAACAAAATGGAAAATATATTCATATAAAAATGCTAATGAAAATTTAAACATATTCCTCACAAATTTAGAGGAAAAACAGCCTTTAAGTTTGGCATTTCTGTTCACAAATTTGTGGGTATGAATAAGGTATTAACTAGGTAGATATTTTCTTACAGGTACCAAAACCGAATAGTTTGATGTACTATTTGCCGGATCCGGGTACAAATCTGAGTAGTAGTAGCGTAGTTGCAGGGTTGTTAAACAAAAATCGGAAATTCTGGTTAATATCGGTTTTTATAACAATTAGCGGTTGCTTTATTTCGCAAAACCATAACCACCTTGTATTAAGCTTTCACGTTTTCTACCAATACAATTTAATTTCAGGCATTCAATTTGGTTATTAAATTATTACTAGATGCCCGTGGCGTAGCATACGCCGCAGATTCGCTCATAGATAGTGCAAAGAAAGTGGAAGACACAAAAATACATCACGCTGAAATCAGAACAACGCGAATGAACCTCGGGGGCAGGGATAACTGCGACGCATTGTTAATCTGGAAACGTGCACTGTGGTTAGCCACTTGCCACCCCGCACCCAATTGGCATAACCTGACAAAGGTCATTCGTCAAGCTTATTCCCACTCGTCTTTTGCTTGTTATGGTGATCGAAAAGATAGTGGGAAATGAACAGGCACAAACACAAAAATTTTCAAAAATTTAAAAAAAGTAATGTCTTAGCTGGGGATTGAACCTGCGACCTCTGCGTGTTAGGCGAATGTTATAACCATTACACTACGAAATACATGTTATTTTGTTGTTCTGAAAGAACACAGTAATTGACTTCAATTCAACGAAATTTTGAATCTTTACTACCTTTTCTTGCAATCTGATTGGTTGGTGGGGTCTGAGAGCTTGCTACGTCTTGTGCGGCATGGTTGGACCATGTAGAGAATTATATATAGATTGACTGTAACACCAGCAACATCCCCCCGGGTGGTCTGCTGTTACGACATGTCGTAAACAATTTGCTGCATTTCAATTATGCTTATACTAATACTTAAATACTAAACTATAGTTCTCATAATAAAATATCATGATTACTAGGTAAGCCTATTAATGAATGTTAAAGGTAAAAAAAAAAACTAGATTGATCCATTAAATAAAAACACTTATAAATTTTAAAAAGTGTAATTACACAACAGCTTTGCTAGACGAAGTGAGAGTCAGGTTAGTTTGAAATTGATATGACACTATTGATAGTGGGATCAAATCCCGCTGTCGTCTAGACCTGTCAACATACACGGGACCCGTTGCCGAGCAATTACCCGGGTAGTAAAATTGCGCTCGGGTACCCGTGAAAATGTTACTGCAATATCTTTACCAACGTGTTTGGACTGGGGCTCTTCTATGTTCAAATTTCGGCTGGCGAATAATTTATCAAAAGTGAAACTTTTTGTTTCAAATATACACTGTGAAACATGTTTAACATGAACACGCTTAAAAAGATATAACTGTCAAACGGAAATAAAACACGGTCCTGACAATCTATAAAGTATTTTCCCCTTGAACATAAAACAAAAAGAAATGACATTGGCTTTGAAATATGCCACACATCTTTGTTACCGATTGAGCAGCCAATTTTGTTTATCTAAAGCCTCTCCCACTCTTTTGTGTCTCCACTCCTATCCCCACCATACTTTTTTTTTTTAAAGTAAAACATGCTATGTTCTTTTTTTTTTAAAATAATATTGCTCAATGATTTTCATTATAATGACAAAAATAAATGCCGTTTAAAGTGTCCGTCGACTCAGAAGGACGCAAATGAAAAGAACACAAGAATGATATCTAGGAAGGGCTGGGTGACCTTGGCTTTGATTTTGAACTAAGCTGCACATCTTTGTTACTGATTGCGACGTGCCAATGTTTTTTTTATCTACCCCCCCAACTCACATGTCTCCAATCCAATCTCCAACATGCGTTTAAAATAATAAACACTTGTATTTTTTAAAATTTTTATTTCATTTTTTTTTTTTTTTTTTTTTTGTGTTTTTAAAAAAAAATCATATTTTAATCATTATGTGATTAAGGAGGGGCAAGTCCTGAAAAGTTTCGTTAATTATAGCAATTGTCAGCTAAGAAATAGAAACAAATCGCCATATCATCATTCGATTACTGCCCTTCAGCTTTATAATACTGTTTAGCACCCACCCCCACCCATCTGAAAAAATGACTTCAGCATCCCTATGCTCATTGTTTTTACACCACTGTACTATTAGAGTATTTCGATGTCATCATTCTCACATTGCTGAGTCATTACATTAAAATTTCCTTCTTCATAATTAACAAAGAAGTGAAAGGCTAATAGTAGTAATAATTGACATAATGACGAAAATTTTGAGGCATTTTGAACGGGTAACCCGGGTACAAGTTCTACTCATGACCTACATAGATGATAAACATTAAGACATATGAATAATTATGACTTACAACAAACTTGGGCTTTGACTTACAATAATAATTGTTAATTTTAACCAATAGTTAAATCAATTTTGCACACTGCTAACCTTTATGAATGAAACAACGAGAACAAAGCAATACGCCAATAGTAATAGTAATAGAGTGAAAATGAGGTTGAAGGATGAATGGAATGGTTTTCAGTGACAAGTCTACACACGGTACATTCTATTATTCCACACAAAACAAATTATTTTACATTCTTGCGATTGTGCGCGAATCGTTTCTTGAGGATTGTCATTTACGGCTTTACTTACTTTACGGTATGCTAAATTTAAATACTTGGCATCGGCATCACTTACACAAGTATAGTATAGTATTTATAATCGGTAGACCAATATTAAATCTATGTAAATAATTTATTTAAATAAATTTAGATTTAGAATTAATGTTATTAATACACACACAAATAAGCCTGGAACTATTAACTCTTAAAGTCGCAAAGCGTCGTAATGCGTCCCTAGATACAAATCTCATTAGAAACTCTTCAATGCTTGAAAAACGATGTTTTCGACTTCCGGCAATGGCGGCCGTTGCCCGCGCTAGTGTTATCGCTCGATTCGCGATGTTTTTTGGTAGTTTTAACGGGTTTTTTTTCGAAGATACGTTTTTGTTATACTTTATTACTAAAATAATAGTACTGAACTACAGGTAAATATTGTTTCAAACTCAGTACAGACTTTTGGATGCGTAAAATAACCATTCTTAGCCTAAAAAATGAAGTCAATATGACAATAATATTATAAATGGATTTTACGCAAATTTTTTAATTTCATAACCGGTTGATCGTAATACGGGAAATCCTTACGGGACTGAGGCGGAAGTTTATTGAAAACCTTCTGGGGCTTTAAGAGTTAATTATTAATGTCGTATTCGTATTATAATATATATGTGCATACAAAATAAAGAATAGTTTGTGAGGATATTTTAGCGACTTTACTCTTTCCAAGTGTCTACTGCAAAAGAGTCAAAGAGTGACTAAGAATAAGACTAAGACTAGTTGTAATAGTAACAGAAGTTGGGTATGTTGTAATTGTAGAGCTAGCAATACCCTATCAAGTCGTCTGCTGTTGCGACATGTTGTAGCACTAGTTTCCTGACTAGCGCTATGACATGACGTAACGCTAGCAACATCCTGCCGGATCGTCTGCTGCTACGACAAACTTGTCGTTGTAATGCTAGCAAGTAGCAACATCCTATTTTAAATTATATATAAATTATAAACATAGATTCATAGATTGATAGATCAAGCAGAAATTTTTGAGAAATGTAAAAGATTTAAATGAATTTAAATGTTTTAAAGTTTTGGAAAATAAATTAAGGTCTAGATTGGTTTTGCTCACCAAATCTCCCGCGAGGGTCAACCCAAGCAATCATAATAATAATCATAGGATGGTATTTCAAGTATTTGCTACGGTAGGTGCCATGATAATGATTGCCTCACACTCATTTAATTTGGAATAAAAAGAGTAGAGTAGGATCAGGATAGTATCGACAGTATCGTGACCGTGTGGCAGAGGTCTGACAGAGCCCAATGAAGTACCTATAGGATAACCCTAATGTTAAGATTTCGTTAGATTTAAGTCAGTAAGCATCACTAAATATAAGAGTCAATATCGACACTGAATAGTACGCATTTACAAATAGCTCAAAAATAATGAATTATGATTATTACCTTCAGAATTGGGCTACTTCAAATATCACTTTTTACCGTAATGGTGAAATCGATCAATAACTTTGAAAACTTGGTATCGATACCTTGAAATATTTTTTTAAAAACTATTTCAAAGTATTTATCTCTACGGATAATATTGAATTTGTATTTTCAAACCAAAAGCAAATTATGCTAATCTTTAAAATAATAGTAACCCGAATTCTTAAAAAAATTGGTTAATTAAAAAATGAATGAGTGACAAAACAATTGTAGTCGTAATTTATTTCATTTTACGATACCTTGGTCTTTACCGGTCCATGATATATCACCGGAAGTGTAATGCGACCAGATAATAATTTAATAAGACACATGCCGATTAGACTCTGAAATCGTTTATTTCGAAAATATATTTTAAGTAGGGCTTTTATCGATTAATTTAAATTTAATCGTTAACTTTTGAAAAATTACCGAATAATTAATCGAAAATTTTGATGTAAGCTGAAAATAAGATCTATAACGTCATTGAAATGAAAATTTAGTTTCAGTAAAATGCCCATAACTTAAGTATTTAATTTTTAAAATATAATATTTTAAGGAGATATATTTAAATATAAGTAGTTCAATTTAATGTCAATGAATTTTAATTTTGTTATTGTCAATTAAGTATAACAATGTTAATTTTTTTTTAAATATCATTTTCCTTATAAAAATTGCTTATTTTAAATCTTACACTTTAAAAATCTTTTATTAAAATGGAGAAGTTTGTACGTAAAAGAAAGCTATTATATTTTAATTATTAATAACTAATTATTTATTAATAATCGAAAAATTGCTTAAAATAGTTTCTTTAATTTTAATCGCTGTTTTATCGTTAAAAATAATTTTAATCAATACATTTTTACAGATTAATCGATATATTAATAGTTAATTTCCGCAGCCCTAATTTTAAGGGTTACATTTTTAAGTCAAATAAATAGATTATTTAGAAAAATGTTTTGGAATAAAAATAATTATTAAAGGCATGAATTAATATATTTCCCTATGCCTATACTATGCTTTATAGCACAGTACATCAGCATATAATTTATATGTGTTGCTAGGGTGTTGTGCTCACCATGCTTCGCATTTAAAATTTAAAAAATTGTGAATAATATACAATCAAAACAAAACATTCAGAAAAGTGGTGGGGGAGCTGCGTTTATCTTTTAAAGAAATATCTAAGTCCAAAAATTATATTTTTATAAGATTTGTTTTGAGGGCGGTTTTGAATGCCCCAATAGCAAGAATGTTATAAATATGTTGTGAAAGAGAGATGATCTTTGTTTTGGAGCACAAAAATTAGAGAAACTCCTTACACAAATCTGTCATTGTATGTCTTAGAAACAGAAGGAACAAACAAAAATCACATGTGTCTGCAGAAGAAATAAATGTAGGCATCGAGATGGTGAATTTAAGACAAGAGAGGAAAAATTGGAAAAAGAAGTTTTGGCGGAGAAGGGAAAGATTGTTATTGAGTAAGCTTGTACATGGAGCCTATGATGTAGACTACACCAATTTCCTAAAATTCAATGCCCATAACAGCTGTTAAAATATTGAAAATTCTGTACCATTGCAGAATGTGAATCTAATTGATAAGATGTAGCATACAATATTAAAAATTTACCAATATATAAGTTCTTAAACAAGCCTAAGACTCTGTATAAATATTAATACCCTATTTAAATAATATAGTTATTAATTATACTGCAAGTTTTCAAATTAAACCAGGAATTGTTAATTGTTTTTAAAAAATATAAAAATTTAAAAATGAGCATATTCCATTTTGGTGTAAAAAAAAAAATTGAAAGTATTGCTGCATTCCCAACCCTGAACATCATTGCTTAAATTCACAGAACTTATATTATTGGTTAGAGTCTTTAAAATTTATAAATAACCAGTTCATTATCAAAAAACAAAAAAATATTGTTTTAATTTTTTGTTGAAGTCAATAACCTAATCACTTCAGTGACAAAAAAGAAAAAAATATTGTTATAATTTTTTTGCAGTCAACAACGTAAAAATAGAAATAGTTAAAAATTAGTAATGTCATTTTGTGACTTCTTGATTGAGGATCAAGATCTATGAGAGAACCTTGATTACTAGTGATATTTTAATTTTAACAATCAGTTTGCTGTACTGGGTACTAGACATTATAAATAAGTATTCTCTGTGCTGAGTCAGCTGATTCCTTTCTCAATTATTGTGAATACACATTGTCATCTTGACTTAAAGGAATACTCTGTACAATTAAAATCATACAAGTAAAAATGGGATTGAATGAGATTATGCTTTACTTTTTTTAATGTACATACATGCTTAGAGTTCTTCTATGGCATTCTTCTTATGCAGACATTTAAACTAGCTTTTAGTACAGCCACCCTCTGTTGTTCAAAGGTGTGTGAGGGCACTCAAGCTGGGGAAGCCACCCTCACAGCAAGGAGTGAAGAGAGAAGAGCCAGGAGAAAGGTTAAGGGGGGGAGAGAAGCAGAGGAACAGGAGTCAACACCATTGTCCCTTGAGAATGGATGGATGCCATATTTATACATTTATTACAGAACAGAGATAGGAAAAATATGCTTTTAAAAATTAGAATTGATAAACATTTTGAAAATAACCACAAATTGTAATAGCAATGTTACATAAAGTCCTTTATTTTGAATGTCACAGGATTTTTTTAAATTGTAAGTCCTATATTTAAAATATATTTGTTTTTAAAAACAATTTTGATTTTATGATAATACAATAATACTTTTCAGTAACAGTAATAAAAGCTTTGGACATTTAAAAAACATGACTTTTTGAGAAAATCAACAAAACCCAAAAAGTAATTAAATGAGTTTTTAAAAAATGTATAAACTTTGGTGGGGGTTTTCTCATGAAGATTGTTAAATTAATAAATTAATACAAAATTATCTTGGGTAGGCCTGTGTGTATGGACAACACTTTTTTTCAAGACTAAAATAAATGTTAAACATCGAAGGTTTGAGCTCTGACAGTAAGTTAGACAGCTCCGTATTGTGCTTATATTTATCTACCTAGTCTAAGAACATTTAACAAGATTTGAAATTAACATTTTTATATAAATGTGTTTCTAATTTTTGTCTCTTGAAATTAAGTATAATTGCAACTGTAAAACTGGTGAAATTTGCAGTAAAACTATGTTAATATGAAGCGGTCATATTAAAGTGTGACCCATTGCAACAGTACGGGCAAACAAAAACTATTTACAAGGAATTATCAAAATTTTTACCCCTTCACCCATGTCAGCTAAGGAGGACTAAATTAAGTGTGTCAATCAACAAAAAGGTTTGAATAAGAATAACATCATTTAACTAAAAAACAATTAACCTATTGTTTGAGTAAATGTGAAGGCCATTTTTAAATACAAAAAGATATAAAAACATAACTTACAAATTGAATTTTGACAATTTTTTGTTTGCTTGCCTCATTTTTAAAAAAGTTTTTTTTGAAACACTGGTACAAAAATTAACTTTAATGCTAATACTTAAATTAAAATTCACTTTCATTTCAAATTATAAAAAAATGTCTATTATTAAAAAATATTTATTAACAAAAATTATGACAAAATGAACAATAAATGTATAAAAACGTGATTAGCGAATAAATGATTTTTACATGATAATACACAAGATCTTGAATAAATGATAAATGGAAAATAACAGTTTACACTTTGTTAAATATATAAAAGTAAAATGGAAAACATTAACTTAAACATATTTCATTACAGCCTTATCCATAACACCACTATACATTAAATCATTTTAATTTTTACATCAATTTATTTTGTTTAAGAATTTCATTTAATATTTTTACTTCCATATTCAATACTCAATTTGTCAATAAGAAAACTAAAGTTAAGATATGTTTGTTTAATTGATTACCAGGTACATTTCATTTTTAAAAAGACCAGCTCCCTAGCCTGCAGCCTAAGGTTAATTTTATTCATCAAATTACAGGGAAACTTGTGTGTTATTAGTGTTATCTTTCAAAATAATAGTGTTACCAGGCTTATAATGAAAATTTAATTGTGCAACTTTGCATAGGTTTTATTTTTACAATTGCAACTGAGTAGGATTTTAATGTATATATATTTAGTATAAACAAAATTTTAATGAGTTTTAAACTCATTTACAAGGTAAATATAAGAAATAGTAAATAATAATCAGATTTTTGTTTACATGTAGGTGTAGGGAATATGAATAATCATTACATAAAATCTATTCTCTTTTGCAAAAAGTTTCCTTTATAATAAGGGTTTGTTGTTTTTATTACAAATAAAAAACACCTTACATTCTAATAATTGAAAATTTGAAATACGGCCAGAGCCATATTTGTAAAAATGGCCGGATTTGCCGGAGCCTAAATCTGATAAACCCCTATTAAAAATTATATTCTAATTTCAATATCACCATCAATGAACACAATTTTTACAGAGTGGTATCGTCATTTAAAATAATCTGCCTTGTCTGGATCAGTATCTTAAGAATAAGAAATTGATTGAGGCTAAAAAGAAATTCATTTAGAAAATATTTGATATATTTTTATAGAGCATTGAACCCACTCTTTTTTTTTCAACTTCACATTTCATTTCATTTTTAGGAATTGTTTACCTTCAATACTGAAATGTATTTTAAGTAAAATTTCAAAATTTTAGTGACTATTTAAAAAATAATATTTACTATTTTCCATTACACTGCTTTTCTTGACATTGTAAAATTTATTAGAATAATCTTGAAAGAAATCCAAACCTCTCTCATTTATAATATTTATATTTAATGTCATTTTTTTAAAAACCTACATATCATTTCCCTGCTGTGTTTTTCTTGAAAAGGTTTAGTGATTTTTTTTACTCTACTATTTTACAGAATCTGATGTGTTATGAGATTAAACAAATAGTACAAAATTACTTTTTAACTAGTTCATTAATATAACAACTGCATATTTAAAAAAAAAAAAAAAGGTTTGGACTGCTCTGAAAATGTACAGATTGAAAAGTTTATAAAATGTATAATTCATTATCAAAAGTGTAAATTCATTATGCTTAAAAAAAATAGTGTTCAAGTTCAATACAATTAATACAAAAAAATATAATAATATTATGACAAAATATTAATGGTGTTATGAATATATTACTACATGTGCCGTCTTGTCAAGCCCATATATACCCTGTTTTAAAAACAATTTTTTTTTAAAGCCTGAATGACTAGCATTAAAATATCAGTTTATTGACAATATTTTTCAGGAGCATGGAAGTTAACAAATGCTCTATATTTACTGAAAAATACCTTGACTTTACCCTGTTTGCATCATCATTTTAAAAAAAAAAATCAATAGACTAGCTTGAAAAATATAACAATAAAGAATACTGCAATACCTAGACTCGAAGGCTAGGGTCCAGGAAAGTATTGGTGATAGAGCAAGGTTGTAAAAAATTTTTACTTGTGTTTATTTACAACAAAATTTATTGTAAAAATGAATCAAGATAGGCTCAGAGTACAGAGATATCTTCCCAGGTACAAGATAACATAAAAATAAGACCGCTTTTAAAATCCCTGATTACTGTTTTATTTTAATGGGCCATGAATATATTTGAAAATAATATTTTTTATAATTATTAATTAATTAAGAATACTTTAGCACGTATGAAATTGTATTTATTTATTTAATAATAGAAAATAGTTTTATCTACATCTTTGATAATCATTTTAAAAAGAAATATCAAAAAACATAATTCAAAATTTTTTACTTATACGTCTTTGCTTAATCTACAATAAGCTCAAAATGGACCTGCCCTACTTGCTCCACTCGATCATGAATAATATTTCTAGCAAAAGCTCGACAAGT
Source organism: Radix auricularia (assembly GCA_002072015.1). Taxonomy (NCBI): domain Eukaryota; kingdom Metazoa; phylum Mollusca; class Gastropoda; family Lymnaeidae; genus Radix; species Radix auricularia. Next base: position 84,786 of record MUZC01003771.1, read on the forward strand.
CATCATAAGAAGAATGCCAGGATGTGGATTCTCAAATCTCAAAAACATAAGAGGAGACCTGTATCCTTGCTGGTTGCGAAAAGGGAAGTACTTGAAGTGGAATCCTTGCTGAGGAAAGTAGGAAAGATCTCCCATGTTTTCCCTTGTGGCATCATCCTAAACAAAGATATTTTAATTTAAAGCATAAATATTTCAAAGTCAGTGGGAATATTTTTATATCAAAACATGTTATTAATTAAGCTTAATACTTTGGCTACATGTACTTTTTTTTTTTTAAACATTAATCAGTGTGTTTAAGAAAATTGACAAGAATAATAATGTTAAGGACTTCAAAAAAAAAATGAAAATATTATTATTCCACTAACATTAAAAAAAATTTTATTTTATTATACCCCAGATGATTCATTGCGTCTTCATTAATAGCAACAGTTTACATTTGTTGGGTGGGCAGCTTTAAAAAAAAACTATTTTTATCACAATTTCTGCTAAATGGATTCCTGGACACAACACTGCTGCTAATTTTTAATTTTATTTTCTTACAGCTATTACTATTAGTTTTTGTTTGTTGGCAAAGGCTTTTTGCTGACTTAAAAATTTTTTTTTTGCTTTTTGTGGTTAAATGTCAGAGACTCCCTTTTTAAAAATTGTTTCCTTACTCAAATAACAATTTCAAACAAATAATTCAGGTAACTGTATACTTATTGTCAATTAGAACCCTAAAACTAAAACCAAGCAAGACAAGAGTTGATTCGATAGATTAAAATTATAATAAATAATAGCAGAATCAAAAGAAGCGTGTGGATATAATTCGAGAGCACACTCATTTCTTAATTGAGGTTCTACTTCTAATTTTGTTAATGCAAATGCAAGCTCTACAATTCAATTATTAAAACCTTAAGTGCCGCACACTATTGTTGGAAAGCTGAAAAAGAGTAAACGTTTTTCTGTCTAGAATTATTAAGTAAGCTCAGTGAAAGGTAACAGGTTGTGGTTTGATTAATGTGCTGATGATGTAGCTCATTTTTTATTGCTATTCATAACAAAGCCGGCATTAAGTTTAAAAAGAAATAAAATGATTTCTATGTTCTAAATATTCAACAATGACTTACATCACCATCACAACGCACATGTATCCACCAAGGATCATTTTCATCCCAATTGTCTTTAATTAATGCAGGGACTGTCTCTGGGGTGTACTCTTCTGGCATCCAATCAAATATCTGTAAAAGTTTGAAATCATCTTAGTGAAAGAAAATGATATAATGTTTCTAAAATTTAAATGCTGTTGAAGAAAAGAAGTTTAATTATACCATATAAAGACAGAAAAACAATAAAACATATTAAACTTTTTTCCCATGGATGTTAAAATTTTAAAAATCTCTAATAGCTATTGTCATAAAAATTAAATTCAATCAAATGTAACGTTATAAAATGTAATATGCAAACATCAGTTGTCCTTTTTTTTGTTTTTGTATCAAAAAATATTTTTATTTTGATTATTTTGATTTTTTGAAAGCTGGATAGAGAAGTCAATAGTGCGCTCGCCTCACGAGCTGAGGGGCTTGGGGTCAAGCCCACGTAGAGCCACAATAAAATGATGATGAATGACTATCGCTAAAAGATAGCCCTCCGCTGACCTGGAGAGAAGATGGTCGCTGCCAAGGTCTACCAAGCGCTGAGAAACGTTAGAACCACCAACAACCACACATTAAAAAAAGAAAATTAATTGACGGGATAAAGTGAGAAATTTCAATATATAAAATTTATTGTGAACATTATGAGAATGATTCTTGAAAGAATCTTCTTATTTTATTAGTTTGTGTAAAAGTAAAACGATGTGTTAATCAGACATCACACAGTGAGGTATAATAAAATAAATTTTTGGCATATGTTTCAAAGAAGTAATAGAGCATTAGATTGTCAAATTAACAGTTCCTCTGTGTTAGAGTCCGACCTTATTTAATTTGAGCAGGATACATGGCTGACCATCATCAAATCCATAGTTCTGCTGCTTCACACAATCACCACCGAGAACGATAGGATCAAATACACAAACTTTGTCCAATTCATCTGTACGACGTTTTCTGATCTCACTGCAGTCTTTGTATCGATCACCAACCTGAAGCTCATTTTCATAATCTAAAAGTGAAATCAAATCCATTTAAAATCCTTTAACTTTAATTTAATGAAACTTAAGCCAAAAAAGTTTTTTTTTTTTTTTTTTTTTATTATTACCCATTTGAATGTATTTACACAGGAAATTTACATAAATTTTTGAAAATACTCTTTGTGCTGTATTTAAATTTAAGTTAATTTAACTATTAGTAAAACAAAGTGTTTAAAATAAGGCATAATAACTGCTATTGCAATTCAATCCTTACATTCATTACTAAAATATTTCTTAAATATCTATTAGAATTTCTAAAAAATGGAATTTCAACCACAATCTCTTAAATGAATATAAATTATTTAATTAAAGAATTTTTTTACAGTAAAATAAGGGAAAAGCAGTACTTGAAAAAAAAAACTCACACATAATATAAGCTTCAATATGATCAAGAAGATGGGTGTAGGTTGTTATATCCCCTTTCAAAAATCGTATGAGTGTTGATCCTATGTGAGGCTGCGGTCGGAAGGACATGCCAGGTGTCTGTTGGACAATAACAATTTAATTACATTGTATTTTATTTTAAACTCAGTTAAATAATTTAATTTAATCAAACAATATTTAGGGCAGTAGGTACATTTCAAACTTTGTGTTTACTTTTATTTTTTAAAAATTGTGGTGATCATTTTAACCAATCAGTAAACTGCTGACCTATAATTAAAAATGTATGTAAATATTCTCCTATCTTAGATATATAGACGCTCCTTCTATGCAGAAGATAATTGCGTCCACAGACCATGAGAGATGATCTGTTGGCAAGTGATGCAGCGGTCACAGGCCACGGCTATAGGGGTTCCACGCATTACCCCAGCCGCCTAACTATTGTCTAGTTAGGTACCCATTCGGAGCTGGGTGACTCGGGGACTCCTCAGGCCGCGAGAACAAATCCTCACCTTCGTGTGGATTCGAACCCGTGACCATCGGTATGACAGTCGAGAGCGCTACCTCTCGACCACCACATCACCACATCTCCTAAAACATAAGAAACACCATAGTTACAAACAAGCAAAAATCCAGTAACAAATTTTGTTCATATATGTACAAACAAAAATCATAATCATAATATTTAACTTTAAAAAAAATAATTCTATAGAATTTTAATTCAGAGATTGTGGAAGATGGTTATCAATCAGAGATTTATCACTTCAAGAGTCATGTGGATCAAACATGCTTCATCATTTCAATCTTTTAAAATAATTTAAATTCTTGAACCGCAGTAACTTAAAGAAAATTGGATCTAAGTATTTTTATGAAAATTAAATAATTAATCTACATAACCTCAAAATAAAAAGGAATATAGAAGACAGCATTGCAATTACCTTTTTGCAAAGGACATAATATTAATATAATTATGAAATGTATAGCTATATTTTGTGAAAATATTGAAAATTACTAGTCTACAAATGCATAAGTGCTATAAAAGTCAGTCAAACAGTTTTGGGGCTGTCCATAAATGACGTCACGCACCTAAAAAAGGGGGGGGGTGTATCACATATTTGTGATGACGGGGAGTTTAAGAATTGAGACAACACATCAAACTAGCAACTTTAAATCAACGTTCCGCTTAAATATTTGATTGCGTACAAATTATTTTATGACATTTTACATGGCTTCAAGCATGTTACCATATTAGAGGGCAACCTTGCGCTAGATACGTACTTAAATGACATAAAAGTTATTTTAAACATGTTCATTTTCAAATACAGCTTTTATGGGAAGTTTTTGTGATGAGGAGGGAGGGGGAAGTGAAAAATCTGCCCTAATTGAGTAATGTCATTTGTGGATGACCCCTAAATCTGAAAACAAGACTAAGTATTTATGAAAAATCCTATAAGTGTTATAGTATTAACACAATAATATAAAAAAAAGTATTTAAAACTCGATGGTAAGCAAGCTCTATAAATTAAAAAAGCAAAACAAAATATATTACCATAAAACAGATTTACAACACAGAAATCATGGCTGTGAAGCTAATAAGTATAATAAAGAGTAAGGTTAAAATATATTGGAAAAAGAAAGTAATAAAATTAACTAATTCTGCTTTGATGCATCTGACAAATAGGTTGATAAGGTAACATTCAAATAGAGTTTATGCACATACATACTAATTTTCAAGTCAATTATTTTTCAATTTACACAACTGATTTTAATCTACAGCTGTTAATAATGACAATAATGATGGCACATTTTATTCCTATTAGGTCAAAAATATAATTGCTTATAGTTTCAAAATATTAATTGTTAATTTCAATTTAAGCCAAAAATTAAAATGTATGATGTCATAAGTAATACTTATTAAACATTCTTGTTGAAAATCAAAATAACACTGGAATGTCTTCTTTAAATGTCATCTTTTAACCAACTATGCTAAAGACAAATGTGTTGATATTATTTGGTTCAAGTGATGAGAGGGTCTAATTGACAAAATAACCAGCCGAGCTGAAAAATCATTCACATGGAACTGAGGTAACTGGTATGTACAAAACAGTATTGGCAAACAATGACAGTATCGGATATCTGTGTTCATTGAGTTTCCACCATTGAAAAGGGTTTATGGATTCAGGAACTTCAATCTCCATTTTGTAATTCAGTAATTCATCATAAAAGCTGTCGTCATTTTCTGCCTCTGATTCAGATTCAATTACTGCCATTAGCTCAATACGCTTTTCATTTGGTTAGTGAAGTAACCAAAGTGAAGTTAGTGAAGGCGAAGTGTTAGAACCATGGTAGGCAAACTTTATCAACATTTTCAACATTCCTGTCAGTCAATAGTTCAAAACCAGAATGTTTGTATAATTGTCAGGAAATTTGTTATTACTTATCAGGTGCTATTTTTTTTTTCTTTTTAACTTCCAATAATTTGTAAGTGATGGGTCGATAAATCGTTAAAAAATTTTTTATGATTAATCGAGAAATTAATAGATAATTTCCACAGCCCTAATATATATAATAAAACAAATGAAAAACTTTAGTTATGCCCTGTATCTGATAGAGTTAGAGGATCAAAAATATAATGTTCTGATTCTGAATTAGGTTTTATGAAAAAACTATGTCTCTCAACCTATTAAAATTCTATAAGAAATCTGTATAATTTTGAACTTTAAAACTGGAATATGTCAAAACTACAAAAATGTGACAGCTGTTTCTTCCCTTGAGCTCTTAAAATGTATTCCAAATCAGTCTTCTTTTTTCAGCGCCTATAAGACTCAAGAAACCAAAAATATCAATTACGGTTTTTGTTATTTCCCTTGAGGTGTTCAGTTGTACCTATACATGCGTTAAAACTGATCAAAATTAATCGTTAAATTTTTTTCCCGAAAACCGAACAAAAATTTAATCAGTACCAGCCTTAATACATATAGAGAGATTGTGTGTATTATATGTATATACATTCAAGGTGCTTTTTTTCTGGCGGAACTCACTGGAACCTGCGTTCCGGCACCTTTTTCTCCACAGACTTTTTATATTACTGTCACTGTCTAGAATGTTTGATCTTTTTAACTTATTGCTTTTTCAGCTTTTATCGAAAAACAGATTTTTGCTCAAAATATGAGTGGTTATGGTTTCTAGATAAAAACCTTGGCTGCACAGTATGCAGAGATGTGGGATCACTTGGCGTAGAGGCCAAGATGGGCGTGAAAGTATCAAAAGAGTGGAGTAATGGTGAAATAACTTGTTATGGCAAAGATAGAAAGAAACAACTAACGTCACTGCGGAAAAAAATTTTCGATCATAAAGAATCTGTAGCTTTAAGGTTAAAAAAAGAAGAGACTCTTGAAAATGCTGTTTTAAACTTTTAACAACATGAGAAACTTGCAACAGTTAAAGTGTCTCGCACTGCATATAAAGTTGCAAAAGCAAATCAATTGTTTATAACTTTGAAATGGAAGTTGATTTGCAAGAACTGAACGGAGTTGACATGGGTTGCATTCTGCATTCTTCTAATGCGTGCATTAATATTGTGAATCATATAAGCATCAAAATGAGGAAAAATATGCTCAAAGAAATCGTTCACTCTAAAAGTAAGATTTCACTGATGATCGACGAGTCTACCACTTTGAGTAAAAAATCAGCACTTACAGTTTATATTCGGAGTTGCGTAGAGGAAATGAGTAAACCAGTCAATTTATTTCTAGATTTAGTTGAGATTGAAAGTGTTACAGTCAAGGGAGTTTTTGATGCATTACTTGAATGTCTTAAGTTTCATGGAATATCAGAAGAATACCTGAAGGACTATTTAGTTTCTGTAACATGCGACGGTGCATCTGTAATGTTGGGATGCAAAAGTGGAGTTAAGAAGTTACTTACCGATAAATTTCCACCTGTGATAGTGTGGCATTGTGCTAATCATAGACTCAAATTGTCAGTAGCTGATACTGTAAAGGAGATTTCAGGAATCAATAGATTTAAATCTTTTCTGGATAAGCTTTACGTCCTGTATCAGAGAGTTACATTCTTGTGCTGAAATACTGGAAGTTGAGCTGCTAAAAATTGGGCGAGTTTTTAAGCACGCAATGGGTATCATCTAGTTTTTTATCAGTCTTTGCAGTGTGGAATATTTATGAAGCATTTTGAAGAAGCAAAAAATGATCCAACAAGAAGCACTAGTGATAGGGTTACTTATGAAGCCCTGAAGAAGAAAAATACATCTACAGAATTTATAATGGATCTAGGTTTAATGTGTGATGCTCTTCAGGAATTATATGAGTTGAGCTTGGATCTGCAGGAGCCCAACATAGATCTATAAAGGCGAATCAAAAAGTAATGGCACTTGTACAAGTCTTTGAGGAAAGAAGACAAAATGCAGGCACATATTATAAAAGTGCAACAGCTGCTGCCGAGAATCTCAGCTTTCGTGGAGTTGTATTACACACAAAAAACTCACCTAATAACCCTCCTATAGATCCTAACACATTTTACAAGAAACTTAAGGACTCACTTAAGAAGAGATTGCTTGCTAACAAAGAAGCTGAATTAGCTCAGTGTGCCCGCTTATTAGATGAGAAACAGTGGTCTGAAAACGTTACTGAACAGATTACATGTGTAAAACAGACTACAACTAAATGCAAGAGAAATGATTTCGTGAATACCTTGTGGAAAAGACATATCCAGACACACTGCTGCCATTAATTCATGCTCTACATACTATTCCTATTTCTTCTAGTGACTGCCAGAGGACTTTCGCTGATGAACCTTATAATAACCCCAACAAGAGCTTCTATGATGACAAAAACAGTGTCCTCACTTTTATTCATTCGATTGGTGGTTCCACCTCTAACATTTTTCGATCCCATTAAAGTATGTAGATTCATGGTTACTTAAGGGAAGACATTCAGCTGTAGACAGTCCAAGCAGTAAAAAGAAATAGATATGATTTGTTGGAAAAAACATGAGAAAACTGTGGAACTCACTGTAAGACCTCATGAGGATGTCTTTTTAGTAGAGTGGCTTACAGAGTTAATAAAACTTAACAGTGTATACCTTGTAATTTTGTTTGGTTGATCATTGATATATTAAAAAATTTGCTGCTTACTACACTAATTGCAGTATTTTTTTTTATGATAAAACGGATTTAAATATGAGTTCTGGTAGGTATATATA
>MUZC01003771.1:98690-130962 GCA_002072015.1 Radix auricularia
GGGGGGGGGGGGGGGGGGGGGGGGGGGCTGACCAACTTCTGTCTCCTCTATCTATATCACTATATCAGAATGCAATACAGTGGTACCTCGAGATACGAAATTATTCCGCTCCGGGGTGGCTTTCTTATCTTGGATTGAAGCATTCGTATCTCGAGGTAACAATGTATTTAACATTTTCCTTGCACGTACCAAAGCGGAAAAAAAATTATGTAGAAAATGAAGGTGGCATGACAAGCTTTAGCGTGCTGATGACATCAGAATCAGTGATGTTCAGTCCATGTTGCTCTCACTATATGACTGTGTGAATCTTATCTGTTTTTGTTTTTTTAGACTCTCCTTCTATACATATTATTATTATTGCGTCCCATTCTTATCCACGATCTATGTCTAGTCTTCCATTTTTATTAGAGTTTTAAATGTTGATAGAGTGTTGTTTTTCTTGGTTTGTCATCAGGCAACACATTCCAAGTCCCAATGCCAGACGGAAGAACATGAATTTGTAAATGTTTGTTCTTGCATATGCAATTTTAAAATTGTTATATCCATTTATCTTTCTGTGGGTTTACAAGATTATCTTTGGGTTGTATTTCAGAGATTTAAAAAATATTTGACTTTTGAATATTAACTACTTTAATTTGCTCTTCTTTCTTCCAGTGTTTCTAGATTCCGACTATGAATCTTTCAGCTTTTTATTGTAATTTTTGTTGAGGTTAACTATGTGAATTTTAAATACCAGCGACAAAATAATTGGATCGTATCGTGGGGAAAGGGAATAAAAATGAAAAACAATACTGTCCTTACTCATCTATTTTAATATTTTCTTTTTACTTTGCTTGGCATTCGAAACTTAATGGGTTTAACAAAAGTTATAATTATTCATTATACACAGTTTGGTTGTTGTTGTTTTTTTTTTTTTTTTTTTTTTTTTTTTTTAAAGGCTTTGGCCTAATCAAAACTATTCATTCTTTCAATATTGTTTTTAATTTTTGAAGTTCCAAAATAAAAGTTTCCTTGATCCTTTCTTTTCCTTTTCCCATTTTTACCTTATTTTTTTCCCATTAAAAATTGCATTGCCAACTGACCTATTATAAAATACTCTATCGGAATAATAACATAACTACCTGGAGGAAAACTAAACCGTTAAAATAGCCGAGCTATATGTTCTCACCTGTGACAGGTTAACCCAGGTGGAGCCAAGATCGAACGCGGAAGAGTTTACACACTGTGACTCGGGGTGTACAAACATCAAAAATGGCTTCCCAGGTTTCAGCATACTCGGCTGCTAGCTCAGCCATGTACCAAAGCACCATTGCAAGTACTGGGATTCAGAGAGAAACTTTTCAAGATCGCATGACACAGACAAAAAACTGGTTGTATAACCCCGAAGATGGAACCGTGATGGGAAGAACGCCTTTTGATTGGTGTATGTTTTCTACCCCTGAAATCTTGATCTTCTCTGATTCTGATTCTATTATTATTATTATCTGGTGTAGTCATTACCTAATTGAAAACAAACACTATAATTTCAAAGTACTTATTACAGCCCAGCTGACACATTTATATTATGATCAAAGTTGAAGTTTTTCTGGAGTGACCTGGAGTATATTAAATCATAAATTAAGTTTAAATGTCTAGTCTTGCATTGTTATTATTATTAGTATTAGTTATAAATTTAAAATTTTATAATGTAAAGTAAAGAAGTAAAGTAAAATTGTGTTGATCATAGTCTATTTCATAATTGATGGGTTTCCTGGTTGGCCTCATCTCATCTTATTAAGATAATAATAATGTAAAATTCATGTAATCTTATCAGTTACAGATGCTCATTTTATACAGAGGATCATTGTAATAATTTAAGTGACATTTTTTCTCATGCCTGACTCTAAAAATATTTTAAAAATAAGTTTCTTTCATAATCTTATAAATAAATTCATACATTGCCTTCAACAGTTTTATACATAATCTGCATAATTGTGTTCTTAACTGCACTGATTGGAATGTCTGCTGTTTTTTGTGGGATTTTTTACTGGGTGGTTGACTGGAACAGCCCAACACTTCAAGGAGCCAGCAGTATTTTACAAGTAATCTCTATAGTCTATATGTATCTGTTGTTTCTTAAATAAATTTGGCAGTTTATATTTTAAGCCAACTAATGTAAATGAAATGAATTGTTCATTGAATTAGGAATTGTATTATCTTTTAGCTATTGGCTTACTTTGCAAAAATAATTATTTGAAATTAGTTATTAAAAGTCACAAAAACTGTGAAATGAAGTAGTTGTCTTTGAAATATTTTTTTACTCAAAACAAAACCTCTTAAATTGTATGTAATCTATTTTGGTGTAAATGAAATATTTTTTAAAACATAAATTTTAATCAACAAATTTAATTCCTTTTTTTTAACAATTTTAAAAAAACCCTTTATTTTCAGACACCCGGAATGTCTTTCAGACCTCAGCCTGATGTGAGGTCAACTTTGATCAGGTTTTTGAAAGGTGACACAACAACGTACACTCACATCATAGATCACATAGAATCTTATATACTGTGTAAGTATTTTTCCTTTCTTTGAAATTATCTATAAACTCCAACTTACTCTCACCAGTGTTGCCTCTTTTCCTGGCAGTATTCAGATTATTCCTTGTGATGTTTTTAAAAACTTTCCCTTGAAATATTCTCATAATTAATTTTTTTGCTGTTGGTTGAGTGTGGTCATTTTTTTAAAAATATTAAAATCATTATATTCTTTGTGTTTATTAGTGCCACTTTCATTATCCTTTCTAATAAAATGGGGCAACATAAGAAGAGAGAAAAGAGATATCCTAACATTGTCATCTGTTAGTTGGTCTACAATCACCATCTCATTTACACTTATAGTTAAGACTAATATTGAAAAGCTAATACACTGCTGTCATTTAGAATGAGGATTAACTATGCACTTCAATAATAGGCTGCTACGAGTGTGATTTTGTTGTTGAAATCCTGGATAATTTTTATGAATTACAAATGCCTGTTATTAAATAAATTAAACAACCCGTAAAAACAAAGTTTTTGACTATAAATCCCTTATATATGAGACAGAACTTAAAATATTGATTGTGTTAAATATAATACGCAGTGTGCCACAAACATTTACAGACTGAACTCCCCTTGCTGTAAAACGGGATTAGGGGGTCATCGATGGCTGGACTGAATTACATTGACACCTGGAGTTGAACAATAGATGATGACATAGAGATAAACTAAAAGTGCATTAATTTAATTACAGTACATTCAAACGATCTGAAATTTTTATACAATGCATTGTTAGGTGACACAAAAATTTCAGCTTGATAACATCACAGGAGGTGGGTCATTTTTTACTATTGTTTTTTCCCACCCACCCGCCAAAGACAAGACAGTGAAGTTAATATAAGGGATTTAAAAGGTTTTGTTTCAATAATGAAAAACGGATATGAACGGTATAGGAAAAACATTGAAATATAAATTAAGGCAGTCTTCTAATTATTGCTTCTTAAGCCCAATATTGTAAACCACTGAAAATGAATTAATCTTACAAAATTAATGAAATTATATGATGTAATACTAAACTGTATTTAGAGTATATGCTGTACCACTATATGGTATTCAAACTATTTTTCCCCACAGATTATGAAAATGAGCTCCAAGTAGGTGACCGATATAAAGATTGTAGTGAGATCAGGAAACGTCGTACAGAGGAACTTGATAAAGTTTGCGTGTTTGACCCCATTGTTTTTGGTGGCTTGTGTGTCAAGCAACAAAATTATGGATATGATGATGGGCAGCCCTGTGTCTTACTGAAACTAAATAGGGTTTGTCTATGATAATATTTAGTATTTTGTCAAAAAAATCTCTCTCATTCATATTCATTTTGTGATTTGAATATGTGAAAGAATTTTTCATGAGAATTTTTTTTTTAATGTATTCTATTTCATGTATTTATTTATTTTGTTTTTTTTGTTTTTTTTTGGTTTTGTTTTTTTTTTGTTTTGTTTGGTTGCTTATTACTGAAGATTTTTAACTTTATTTACAATTTAGCTTTCAATAGTTTTTTTTAAAGCCATTTAAGACATTTGATATGAGCACTCTGGAAATTTCTTTTTCTGAATTTTTATCCCCACATTTCTGTATAATCTTTTTATCAAGCATGCTGAAATTATTCTGACACTAATATTTTATGAAGTTTAGCTAATCTGTAATTAAATTGCTCTTAAATAAATGACATTTTAATTTTCAATCTTAAATGAATATTATTTCAAGAGATTAAGAAACAAAGTTTTATCAGTACAGTGGTACATCAGTGTACAATTTTAATTCCTTTGAGAATTGGCTTCACCATCCAAGCGTTCGTAACCTGAAACATTAATATCAATGAAATAATGACAAAATAATCACTTTTCTATTATTAAAATCCAGTCATTTATTCGGCAAAATGCAAAGTATATGTCAACTTCACTTAAATAAATAAATAAAAAGGAAATAACGAAAATAAAAAAAGATTTTGTCTTTATTTCTTACTAAAAAAGCCATCATGGGAAATTTTTACCTCCTTAGAAATAACAAATCAAGTCCCATTACTTGTTATCAAATTAACTAAAGGGAATATCATGTTCTTAATGTTATTTTTTTTTTTTTTTACTACACAATTGAATAATCAATTTTTCATAAAAGGAAAGGAATAAAAGATCAATAATTTGTTTTCCGGCATTTCAGCTCAATATTTTACTCTCACCCATTTAGGTGTTTGATTGGATGCCTGAAGAATATACGCCAGACACTGTCCCAGACCTGATCAAAGATGACTGGAAGGAGGAGGACCCCTGGTGGATTCATGTTAGATGTGATGGAGATGTGAGTGGCCGACTTATCATATTGGGGTTATAAACAAATGTTCTCTCTCTTTGCTTGATTTTATAATTTTTTATGCTAAAAACGTTTTTAAACCTCTTTAAATTTGTAGGGGGGTTTTTAAATCTTTGCATTACGCTGCTAAGTGCGAACCAGTTAATAAAATTTTTAATATATTATCACAATTTTTACTGATGTAATGGAGACTTTTTGGAGTATCTTACTGTCTGTTAAATTTTCAAATAGAATAACATTGTTTCTCAATATTGAACATAACCACGGGGTCAATATAATATCATCATCCGTAGCGCTACAGCCCATGTAGGGCCCTGGCCTGCTCCACCACATCCTTCCTTTGGATCAATTGATGGCTTTCCTTTTCCATGTTGGAACCCCCAGCTGGTGTAGGTCCATTTCCACATCATCGATCCATCTCAGTCTTGGGCGACCAGTGAGTCATCTGCCTCCTGGTTTCTGCCTGTAAATAATGTTTGCTGCTCTATATTCTGGCATCCTTTCAACATGCTCTGCCCAGCGTAGTCTTTGTTTTTTGATACATGTGACTATGGGTGGGTCTTTGTACATATGGTATAGTTCTTGGTTTGTGCGAATTCTCCAGACATTATTTTCTATCACAGGGCCATATATCTTCTGAAGTATTTTCCTCACCCAAGTATTGAGCAGGTTCTCTGCCTTTTTGGTCAGGGTCCAAGTCTCACTAGCTTATGTTACTACCGGTCTTATAATAGTTGTGTATATTATTTTCTTTGTTCCCTTTCAGAGGTTTTTGCTTAGTAGAATTTTTTTGTAAGCTGAAGTAGGAGCGGTTGCCTGATGTTAACCTTTCTTTCACCTCCAAAATTATCTCATTATGTTCGTAGATAGTTGCTCCTAGATATTTGAAATTAGTAACTCTCTAAAATTTGTGTTTGTTTATAATGATATTATCATCAGTATTGATGTTTCATGGCATAATCATGTATTTCGTCTTTGGTTTGTTTATAATGAGACCAGCTTCGGCAGATGCATTTTCAAGATCCTTGAAAGCTTTATCTATGTCATTCCTGTTTCTTCCCAGTAGCGCTATATCGTCTGCATATGCCTAGTACTGAAGTGGTTGGCTGTACAAGGTTCCTGATGGTCTTTGTTCTGTTATACCTCACTGGAAATAGTTATGGTTCCTCTGGAACTATAATGTATGTGTCTAATGATTTTTTCTAGTGTGATGTTGAATAGCATACATTATAGTGAGTCTCCTTGTCTGAGACCGCGGTCAACTGTGAACTCCCTTGAGTAATCTCCCTGTAACTTGATTCTACTTTTGGAGTTTGCCATTGTCATATATATATGAGCCGAGTTAGTTTGTTTGGGACTCCAAGTTCCTGTAATGCGTTGTATAGGTAATTCCTATTTACGCTGTCATGTGCAGTTTTGTAGTCTACATAAAGTTGATGTATGTCGATGTTATTTTCATACCATTTCTTCAGGAGACATCTTATTATAAAAATGTGATCTGTAGTTGATCTATTCTGTCGAAATCCACATTGATAGTCCCCTAGTATTGATTCACTATACTTTTCAAGTTTTCTTGCTATGAGTTTTGTAAGGATTTTATACATTACATTAAGGAGTGATATTCCTCTATACTTAGATCCTTTTTTGTGAATAGGGATTATGAGTGCTGTGTACCATTTGGTTGGTATTTCTTCCTCCTGTCAGATTCTGGATACAAAATGAGGGTTGAGACTACAATCAGGCTTATACAAAATTAAATGGAAAAGACATAAATAAGGTAAGGGTTAGCCTGACAGGACGTAACAAAACACTGAACGTTTCGGCAAAGAGCCTTTTTCAACGGACATACACTACACAAGTAAAACGAATATAGAAAATAAAAAGTAAAAAATTAGAAACTTAGCTGCGGTGAAATCCAAAGAATCGAAGAAAGTCCTGTCAGGCTAACCCTTACCTTGTTTACGTCTTTTCCGTTTAGATTCTGGATATAAGTTCGTGTATTTGCATATGTAGTTTGGCACCTCCTTGTTTTATCATTTACGCAGAGATGGGGTCTATATCTGGGGCTTTATTATTTTTCATGGTGGATATTAATTCTTTTATTTCATTTAGAGTTGGTTGGTTTACCAGATGGTCCGGTCCTCCTTGAGGTGGCATGTAATCCTCATAGGTAATTCCATCTGTCCATTTAGTAATACCTCAAAGTGGTGTTCCCATGCCTCTTCTGCTCTCTGTGATCAATTCTCCCTTCATATTTTCACACAAATCAGATCCTGCTTTATTTTCAGGTACATTCCCCTCACATCTCTTTCTTTTTCCAATTCTTCTATCTCAACTATGTTTTATTTTTCCCAGACTCGCTTTTTCCTTCTGCAAATTTTGCTGGCTAGCCTTCTTGCTTCATTATATTTTTGCTTGTTCCTCTTGTCTCCCTTTGCAGCATCGTTAGTCTCGCCTTGTTCCTTTCTTCTATGAGTTCTTTGCATTCTGCGTCATACCATCCTGTTCTTTTCACTAAAGGTTTAAATCCATTTGTTTCCTCTGTTATATTTTTAACTATCTGCTTCATCTTTTCCCACTGCTGGTTAATAGTAGCATTGCTGGTTGCTTCTCTTTTGTATGGTTTTAGTTGAGTTTCGATCTTCTGTTGATATTCCTCTGTAATTTTTGAGTCCCTACACAGTTTCTGTGACTGTCGTACTGTTTTTCTCTTTTATTTCGTTTGTTATAATGTTACTAATTCTTTATTTAAATTTGATCCTGACCAAAATATGGTCTGAGTCTAGGTCCACCCCTCTACAACTTTTGACTTCTAAAATGTCAGAGCCATGCCTCCGGTCAATAAGTACATGATCTATTTGATTATCATCTGTAGATATCCATGTCGCTTTGTGTATTTGCTTATGTTGGAAAATTGTGCTACTGATTGTCATTCCTTTACAGATGGCAAAGTCTATAAGTCCGATTCCGTTGTCATGGCTCTCATCATGAAGACTTTTCTTTCCTATTGTTGGTCTGTAGACTAGTGCTTTTCCAATTTTCGCATTGATATCCCCAAGGACTATTTTTGTATCATGGCGTGGTGCTTCATCATATATTCTTTCCAGTGTTTCATAGAAAGTTTCCTTTCGTTGGAGCATGTGCACAGATTAACGTGATATTGAACAAATTTCCTCTGATCCTTAGAGCATAGTTTTTCATTCACAGGCTTTAACCCAATGACTGCATTCACTGCCTCTCTCTTTACTGCAAATCCTGTTCCTAAGGTATTTGAGGTGTTTCCACTGTAGAATATTGTATACTCTTTAATACTTAGGATATCCGAGTCTCTCCATCTTGTCTCCTGCAGTGCTGCGATAGCTAAGCTATTCTATATCTTAACAGTTCATTACTGAGACGGGCCAGGGCTCCTGCTCTATAAAGGCTAAGTACATTCCAAGTGACTATTAGAATCTCATGTTTGTGGACAGGCATGGGTCGTAATCCAGTGTGATCAGTCCGAATTTCATTTTGTGGTTTCATTTTCGTAACTGTAGTTTTAAACGTGACAAGGTCGCCAGCCATGTGCACAACCTTCTGGGGGAATGCCCCTTGTAGCTCACAGGATAGCTGCCTTTGTTCGGGTTGGGACCCTAGCCTATGTGGATCCCTCCACTTCCTGCTAGGCAGCAGGTTCTGATTTTGGTCTGCCCCGGGTATTTTATTTCACCGGTACCCTCCATATCTGGTGGGCTTTCACCTATTCCCCACCTGGGGAGGCGCTCGATGGGAGATCAGTATCTCCACACGAGGTCCATATAATAGCCTGAGAGTTAATACAGAATTCTGTTAGTATGCAGCAAGGGAGTAGTTAAGACATAAAGCATAATAAATACTAGGGGGTGGCCGGATATGATATTTTACTATTTGCTGGATATGGATAGTTTGTACCGAATATTTGCTGGATCCGGATATCTTTACATTTAAGTGTAAGAGCTATGGGGTTGTACTTTGCTACTTTCTAATTAGTATTTAGTACTTAATACTATTTATTAAAATATTTGTTATCCAACAAATGGAGAGTAATCTACAATGAACATTTTACAATGAATTGAAGTTCAACAAGCTGTGTACCAAACAATCAGTGTTGTACTGAGTGTGTAGTGTGTACCAAGCTAACAGTGGTGTCAGTGAGTGTGTAGTGTGGTGTACAAGAAGTCGTGATCCAGAGTTATTAAAAAAAAACTTTTTTTATTCAGACGATTTAAGTTTAATATGCTGCTAGTTAGCTTAGCTTGCTATCTTATGTAGAAAAGTCATTTCAATACTTTTAACTTAAATTTTTTTTCTTGTATTGAATTTGATTGTTTTTGCATGGATTTGAATGATTTCATCATCAACCCTTGTTAATTTGTTTTATATGTTACAATATATAATCTTGTTTAAAAACCAGCTTTTTTTTTTTTGGACAAAATTTATGGGGAAAAGTTGGAGGGTCAGCTTATGAGCGGGTCATTGATGATTTCTACATGTATATTGAATATGGATTGTAGACTTAATTTCTACAAGATTCAGCTGCTCTACCAGAAGCTATAATATATTCCTAAACATCTGCACTTACCTTTTATTTTTATTATTTATCATTTTATTTATTTTGTGAATTAAAAAAAAATAATTTTGTTTTCAACAACAAATTTTAATGTACGTGCTTGCACTGCTGTTTACGGAAGATTTTTTTTTAAATACCAGTAATTCTTGCCAGACAAAGCGCACAATGACAAAGATAGGTAGTACAATGTAAAAAATCGTAATGACCGTTTTAGCTTGTAGTTTTTAAAAAAATGTGTACTATTTTGTTTAAGCTGTCCTATTATTTTTGGGGGGACAGCTTGCGAGCGGGTTACACGCTTTTAATACTTTTCTCTTCCAAAAGAGTGGGGTCGGTGCATGAATGAATGGGCTATAGATAGAGTATATACAGTCATAATTTAATGTTATTGGTTTATACTTTTTATGTATTTGTTTATAAACTTATTAATATTAATTTAATTCGATTTAAAATAATTATTCACTACATTTGATATCCGGATCTGCCAAAAGTATTTACCAAATCCGGATAGTGGGGGATGCCACATATCCAGCAATACCGTAGTAATTACTTTTCAAGACTGTAACAGGAAAAAGAAAGATTTCAATTTCTGTTGGTCTTAAATAGTATATTAAAACAAAGGAACTGTAATCTTCTTGAATCAGGAAAATATCACCATTATTAGATTTGTTCTTTTCCACTGGTTAAACCTGATTTTAAAACCCTGACCCAGTATAACACCATGAGGTGGACATGCCTGACACTATTTAACACCAAAAGGTGGACAGGCCTGACCCTAAATAACACCATGAGATTGAGATGCTTGACTCTTTATAAATAACACCATGTGGGAAAAACTGCCAACAAATAATTTTAGAAAACTTTAAAGCAGTAAAACAGCTGAAGTTTGATTTTTTATTAGCACAAATCACTGGCACCAACATATTAGTCAATAGTTGGAACACCTTAGTTTTAATATTACATATAATCATTTTATTTGTTTTTATTTTAGGATGATACTACTCGGGAGAACATGGGAGATTTGTTGTATTTCCCAGCGCAAGGTTTTCACTTCAAGTATTTCCCGTTTCGCAACCAGCAAGGTTACAGGTCTCCGCTAATGTTTCTCCGTATGGATAATCCCCGTCCAGGTGTTCTCTTGATGATGACCTGTCGAGCTTTTGCCAAAAATATAATCCATGACAGAGTGGAACAAGTGGGTCAAGTTCATTTTGAGGTTCTTGTAGATTAATTTGTATATTTTTGTGAGTTTTTGTATTCTCTCAGGAAAGAGACAAAAAGTTAGATTATACTTTTGGTTTTAAATGTATAGCCTCGGACAAAACACATTTCAACTTAAAATGTTACACTTAATTATTGTGTTTACATTTAATCCACCTGCTATAAATTCAAATGTCTATTATTCAAAGTCATTGTTAATAATAAGCTATTAGTGTTTTTTTTCATAAATGAAAGTATTAAATCAGAATGGTTATATCGTCCAAGGGGTATAATTATTTTTATATTAATATTTGCCTCCCTTGGATCATAAAATTATTTAACTTTTTGGAAACTTTGGAATTATTTCTACTTTTCTTAGGAAGTTGACTTGCAATACTTGTAATAATTGAGAATTAGATTGCTGATAATTGTGTTCTAGAGCATAAGTGGTGTTATGGGAATGCTTGAATGTTAATGGTTAGAATCTTTACAAGTTAACAATGTTAATGTTATAGGGCCTCATTTTCATTGTCTGTATCCATAGAATTAATCTTTATTTGAAATGACTACTTTATACTGTCTTTTACGTTATTGCTAATTTGACACATACAGTATACTATCATTAGATAAGGTTGTTTTTTTTTTAATTTAAAAAAATATTCTCCTATCCTATCATAAAGTTATCTTTGATGTAAGATCTCAAAGGAAGAATTTACTCACATCTCTTGATCTTATGTATTAGACACCTGCAAAGCAAAGTCTTCTTCCTGAAATAACCTTTAATTATCTTTTATTTCAAATGTTCTTTATTTAAAATGTACATATACTTTAAGCATATTGGAGAAACTTTATATTTCTATGCATTATATACACTTTTTTCTGTCAGCATCTTAGAGTATTTTTTAAATCTATCTTTCCTAAGCATGCCTGGACTCTATGTAAATATTGAGTAGATTTGGCTGTACATTACTTGCCATGACTTGAACTCTTTTTTAACTAAAGTTTTTACCATCATTGATCAGACAGATCAATTCCTTATACAATTCTCAATGACATTCCAAATCATTATTTTTTAAAAGCAATTCCATTCCTTTGTGTCTATCCTTATATTTATGGCAGCCATTTTGCCTGCAACATTCCACATTGAATTTGACAGGTTGTGGTATTTTCTTTTTAACATGACCTATCCACATAAGATCTGAAAATGTTGACCTATTTTATTTTAAAGAAATATTTTATGTATGATCTCCACTAACTTTGAAGTTTCTTGTAATGGAATATCTAAATCACGGGTCTCCAAACTACGGCCCGCAAGGCCCTCTCATCCAGCCCTGGAGACCTTTTAATCTCCAAAAAAGATACTATTTTTACCTGTATTTTACCACAAAACTTAATAGTTTGTGGTTAGTAGTTGGCCCCAAACTGCTGTTTGACAGTTAATGTGGCCCTTCGGCAGAAAAGTTTGGAGACCTAAATGAATATTAAAATCAGACCTTACTGACATTAAAAACAAAGCTACAAACATGAAGCTAAAGTGTTTTTGAATAGAAAAAAATCTCATTTTATTTGTAAACCAGAAACCATCTCTTGATGGTGGTTAAGTTAACGCATTCAAGTTTCTCACTTAATTAAAACCTACCAATTAATGCAAGCTTCTGGTCATTTTATTGTCAGTGCCCATTGAACAAAAAATTTAAAATTGGGGCCAAATAAGCACACTTACATAATTATTATTTGAAAAGTTCTTATTTAGGTAATGCCCTAATATTTCTTTATTATTTATATTAGGGGATATTAAAAGCAGCATTTTAATTTTCAATGTTCCCAGTGAATATGTTGAGAGCTGACTGTCATGACCAAATTTTTCTTCTTTTAGCTGTACATAACATTTCCAGAATCTCCAGTTAATTTCCACTTATTCTCCAGATGCTCAAATATTATATTCCTCTCATCTGGACTTGAAATGTTTATTTCTATTATGGAAATCCTCTAACTAAAGCCCTATTGCAGTGTATATACAGAATAAAATTGTTTTTGAACCTACTATTTGTTGTTTTTGTTTAAGTTAAGATTATTGTGTCTTGAATGTTACATATTTAAATGACATCCTGGATCACTTGTTATTTTCATGCCGTCCAAACTGAGGCACAGAGGAAGCATGATTCTCACTCACAGCGGCTGTGATTCTCACAAATTGATATTAACCATTTCTTTAAACGATCTTTGCCTTTGTAGACCAATGACTAGAAAATTGAGACACGCCTCATTATTCTAGGTAGTAGGCATTTCCTTATTTAGCCTTCAGTGACTCTACATTTTTTAATGCAATTTCCCTTGGGACTAATTGCGTTTATATATTTGAAATGTCCGGCCTGTCTTTTTGAGGAAATTTGAACAGCAACTTCTCCTCAACCATATGGAAAAGGCGTAAACAGGGTAAGGGATAGCCTGACAAAACGTAATAAAACAGCAAACGTTTCGGCAAAGACCCTTTTTCAAAGGACAAACAATACATGACTAAAACTAATATAAAAAATGAAAACTTACCTGGGATGAAATCCAAAGAGTCAATGAGTCACTTTCAGTGACTCTTTGGATTTCACCGCAGTTAAGTTTTTATTTGTGTATTGTTTGTCCGTTGAAAAAGTCTCTTTGTCCAAAAGTTTGCTGTTTTGTTACGTCCTGTCAGGCTAACCCTTACAATGTTTACATCATTTCCTTTTTTATAAACTTGATTGCAGTCTCATCACCCATTTTGTTCTCAACCATACCAGACAAAGGGTTCGGGTCTTTTGCAAATAAGTTCCCAAGGATGTGCACGGGCCAAAAAAATTACCAAAAAGGTTTACTGGATTTCCTGGAAAAATAAAACCTGAAGAAAATATCAATATTTTATCAATTTCTCTGCAACATCTGTCGAGTTGAAATAAATGCGCAACGATAGCTGATAATATTTAGAACAATGTCGGAGAAAAAATGTATGAAAATTCTCTCTGGTTCGACTCTGTAATTTTAGCAGCAATTTGTAGATAGCAATTGTTATGTTTAGTTTCGGATTTATTGATTTGAAATGACTTTTAATGTAATCTAGAATTATAGTTTGTGTTGTTTCCTGATTAGTGAATTCTAATGTTAGAATGTTCCGCAGTGCGCATTATGTTGACACATTCTTGGTTTGACCCTAGAATGATTTCCCTTGAATAAAAAAAAAATAGAAATTCTTTGTTGGAAATTGCTTTAAAAACTTATTTGAGTTTTTATAACTTGTTTTATTGATCTGAAAGGAGGAGAAAAAAAAGAAACTTGGCATCATTGAATATAATTGTTTCCCTGTCCTGTCAGAGGAAGTTTTGTCATTAGAATATGAGAACTCCATTAGCCTTTGTTAAATGGAGAACTAATGCATTTTTTGTCTTATTGTTTTGCTACAGTTTTCATTAGTAATTTAGAACTGAGTCATTAACTGTTTGGTGGAGAAGTTTTGATGTCTAATAGTTGTCTTTGATTAATCTTAACCTTTCCTTAAGCCTCTTTTTATAGTATTTGTAGCGCAGAGTTCCAGAAACAAACCTTAAAATAAATCAGTGCTTTAAATCAGGCAATCATTACAATGGTAAGGATGGGCCATGCTTTTGTAAGTTCCCGGATTCCTGGACGTTAGCTGTGATTATACCACTGGCGGGACGAATCTAGTCCGCGGGCCGTAGTTTGACCCTGAACCAGTGCCGCTGTGTTTATCTCCCCTTACTGTATTCTTACACAATTTCGCTTTTTTAAAGTTTTTTTTTTTCATTCTGAAAACTACTCAGTATATGTTAAGTTTTATATTCTTTTTTGACAATCCTAAACAGGGTTTCATTGACATATTATGTAGAAATTCCATTGTACGACATGCTACCACGTGGTGTGGTATGGTAGCCATGATTGATGGCTTGTTCCCTGTAACAACCGGATACACGACCCTTCGTTAATAAACTTACTATGTCCGCTATATTGTGTAGGCAATGATTTCTTCTCAACTCATTTATTTCAAGTGCTTGTCTCTAGTTTATATTTGATGTTTATCTCTTCTTCATCTGTCGAAAGAAGAGAGGAAAAAATTGGGGATTTATTTTTTAATTTAAAAAAACAACAATGTATGACGCCTGAATATTAAAACCAAGAAAATGGAAAATGTTAATTGTGTGAATGAACATTTGGGGGGGGGGGGGGGCATGAATCCTTTAGTTGAAAGTACTTGACCAAAGTTCATTAGAGTGATTGCGTAAGTAATAAACACCTACCGATATTGGTGGCTCATTGTAAGTGTGCTTTTCTCTGTCGTCATCATTACCAAATATACTCTCCCCCCTCTCTCTCTCTCTCTCTTCCTCCCCATATATCTCCTCAAACCCCGCTCCTCCCCAAGCGTAACATTGCGTTATCTCCTCAATGTCAATTTGAAACAACCTTCCCGTAGCCGGCAAGACAAGGGTTGCCCCCCCACCCCCGCTGTCTTATTTCTTGTCTGTCGGTAACAGTGTCACCCTCACCTTCCTTCGTCCTACACAGCACAGCTTGTCAAATTGTCCACCTCTCCAGATGTCCACACATTTCTGTGATAAACGACCGCGGAAATGTACCAAGAAAGGTGAACCTTAGTGCCTCTGAATCTAGTGGCCCACGGTGAACGGCAAATCTTGAGTTAACTCCCTTACACCTGTGATGGCATCGTTGAAAGTCAATCGTGAAACCTTCCTCGTGTCTTATCATTATCAGTGTCTTTGAGTTTTAACCACTTAAAATATGGCACCAACTGTTTGGACTGTGACACAAACAACCTCTGCTCATACCAGTGAAAGTCGCATATGGTTGGGGGTGAGGGGAAGACATATGAAGAAAAGAGAAGAAAATAACCCAACGTGAAAGGCAAAACGACAGAGTAATTACACTAATGTATTGACAAATGTCACAAAATATAATTGATAAGCCTCAAGTCATTTTACTCAAAGATATATTAAGAAATTTCAACTAAAAGTGATGATTGAATAACTTCAAAATGAGAACATTAAAAATTTGACAGTATCGAGGCCATTGAACAGATGCTGAAATTGTGTTGTTACCAAAGTCATAGAAGTCGCTAACTACAACTACAACGTTTCTCACAAGTTCCTTTGATTCGTTTACTGTGTGAGACGGGACATGTGAGGTGGGATATGTAAGGTGGGACATGTGAGGTGGGACATATGAGATGGGGCATGTGAGATGGTACATATGAGGTGGGACATATGAGATGGGGCATGTGAGGTGGGACATGTGAGGTGGGACATGTGAGGTTGGACATGTGAGGTGAGACTTGTGATGTGGGACATGTGATGTGGGACATGTGAGGTGAGACTTGTGATGTGGGACATGTGAGGTGGGAAATGTGAGATGGGACGTGTGAGGTGGGACTTGTGAGATGGGACTTAAGGCATATAGTCCTATAGATAATGGGGCAGATTCTGTTACTGAAAACGACACACCTCCACACACAAAAAAAAACAAACAAACACATTAGTTGTCCCCAGTTAACAAGCTCCCTGTTTTACTACTTGAGACCGTAACATACGTGTCGTTGTTTGGTTCATGCACGTCCACGGAACTTGAAGGCATAGAATTAAAAGTGTCATTATGATTATAATATATTTATACAAAGATAATTATAGAAGAGGCTTCACACACGAGACTCGAACCACGTCGTGAACTTCCCAGATTTCCCTTCACAGATAGTGACGGACACTCCGACATTTCAAGTTAAAATTATCCCTTATAATAAAAATGGAAGATTAGATATAAGCCATGGATACCATTCTGTAAAGAAGACGGAAAGGCTGTAATAAAAATGTATATGAATATGATTTAACAAACTCAAACATCTATCTTATCTTATCTTATATGTTACAGACGCTCCTTCTGTACAGAAGATTATTGCGTCCTACGTATGTATATGGTTTGTGTTAGTCCTGTATTCTTACTAGAGTTTTAAAAGATGATAAAGTGGTGGCTTTCCTGGTTTCTTCAGGCAACCCATTCCACGCCCGAATACCGGACGGAAAGAAAGAAAACTTGTATGTGTTTGTTCTTTCATATGGAATAAGATAGGTGTTTTTATCTTTATGTCTATTTGAGGGTTGTATTAGGTTATCTTTGTGTTGTATTTCTAAATTAGAATTAATTGCCTTATGTATAATTACTAATTTACTCTTGGTTCTTCTATCCTCTAGTGTTTCAAGCTTTAATAATTTAACTAATGGTGTTACTCTTGTCAGTTTTGAATATTCTCCAGTAATGAATCTGGCAGCTCTTTTTTGGATTTTTTCAAACTTATCAATATTTTCTTTGGTGGATGGGTCCCATACAGAAGATGCATAATCTAGTATAGGTCTCACCAGGGTGAGGTAGCATTTTAGTTTTATATCTTTGTTACATTTGTAAAAGTTTCTTTTTATAAAGCCTAAGGTTTTGTTTGATTTTTTTAATAACTTCATTGACATGGGGATTCCAAGATAGTTTCTCATTTATTATGACTCCTAAGTATTTCGCATCTTTAGTTTGGGTTAGTTCTTTTCCATGAATGAAATATTTTGAATTTATTTGTTTCTTTTTCTTTGTTACTCTTAGCAGTTGACATTTTTCTGGGTGGAAGGACATACTCCAGTTAGTTTCCCATTTTATTCCTGTCTTTTATTTACCTATAGATAAGATGCAAAGCTCAAAGACTTAAAAATTATACAAACTATTACATCTTTGGCATAGTGAAAAGATCCGGCCTGGATTGTTAGACCACTTAGTTATTCCACAGTGAGCGGTTGTGGTATTTTAATTAATTATGGAAATAATTGATTTCAGAATATAAGAGAATGAGATGGTGAGACGTAAAAATGTGTACCAGGGGCCAATCACTCTCACTGACCCACTGAACGGCATCACAATAATTTGAAGCCCAAAACACCTGGGACCTTTAATTTAATTTAAACTTTACCGCCATGACCTGTTGTTCGTTTATGGTGAAGAGACGCTTTCCATTTTTTATTTATTTATTAATTTATTTATGGAAGCATTTAATTTGTGAGTAGTACAAACTTTTCCTCAAACGACATAAATATAATCTGCTGTAGGGCGACGGTGCCCTCCCCTGCTACAGGGGCATTCGTTTACTAGATATTTTTATTTACAACCAATAATGAAATAATTTTTTTGGTCGCATTTGCACCACCCTTTTGGTGTGTAGTAGGTCAGCCACAAAAGAGCACGTCATAGAAAGATAGATCCCCCAAACCTTACCCCCTCCCCTTTCACCCCACAGAGACACACAAACACCCTTGCCTGACCTCCAAGCTAGCGTCAATGTCACATTTACAACCGTCAATGGCGACACGAATTGTCCAGGACGGGAAGTGGTGACACGATGAAGGTGGTGGGAAGGGGCGGGGGCTGGTGGAGCTCGTACTTTTCAAGGGGACTTTAAGTCGTAAACATTTATTAGTGTTCTTTTGTGGGGCGGGGGGAGGGGCGGAGGAGTGGATGCTAGAAAGTTGTCTAATGAACACAAATTCTCTACCATTACACATCCGTAGTATTTCAACTACTAAGTCTTTCAAGACTGCACTTAACACACATCTTTTCAAAATTTATTTTCAAAATCAATGACACAACTTTTCTTTTAAATGATTAACGTAGCTTATGTGTAATGTATTGTCATTTATGTGGTTAGTATGATATGAATGTTTATTTAAATTTAATTAATATATGTAGTGTCATCTCCAAGTAAAGCACTGTGAGCCAGCCCGGCTCCTTGCTGGGATACAGCCCTATATAAATTATCAATTTTTTAATATTATTATTAAATACTTATTTAACAGGGGCCCTTACAAATCCAGGTGTGAAGTTTGTGCTAACATCGCTGTTGATACGCTATTACCAACAATAATTAATTACTTTGGTTGTTGTATACTGTAGACGTAACACTCTGGCAAACCTGAAGAGATTTCAGTACAAAATAAAGTCTATTCTAGTTTATTTGATATTTTCAACACATAATTTTCTCGTTCGTTGTATTTTTTAAAAGCACAGCTAGAAATAACCCCTCATTACTGTCAGATTATGCTCTACAGTGGCGTAGCCAGTGATTTGTTGGCCGGGGGGCCTTGGCCTCTTTGGGAGCCGGAGGTTTGTCCTCTTTGTGGGCCCCATCATTTTGTGATGGCGTAATATATAATCTTTAAAGTAAAAAAATCTTTTCAGACACTCCTTTGGGGCCCCCCTCAAGTGGGGGCCGGGGGGCTCAAAATGTATACGCCTCCCCTAGCTACGCCATTGATGCTCTATTTAGTTAGTGGCGTGGCAAGCATTCGGCGGAGATGGTATCTGGGTAACGCAGACTCTCTTCCACCCAAAGTTTACTATGTTAACAATACGGGACAATAAGAAGTTTACATGAAAGATTGCGAGTTTGGGGAGGGGGGTGTCCACCGGGTACTCAAACTGTGGTAACATTTCATTAAAATTTGGTACACCTAAAGAATGGTCTAAGTCAAGATGACAAGAACTCCCTTATCTATACAGAAGATTATTGCGTCCTACGTTTATCTGACACAGTTTGTCCCAATGACAATAGCAAGGCTATGCGCTCTTTAAGTTGAAACAAAGCCGCCAAATGCATGATTTTTTAACGCGATTTCTGTATGGGAAATATCACGTTTATATATTTGAAATGTCTGTCCTGTCTGTTCGAGCTTGCACAAGCAACTACTCCTGAACCATGCCAGATAGATGTTTAGGTTTTTTGCAAATATGTTAAGGAGATCCCAAGAATGTGCTCGTGCCAAAAAAATCCTAAAAAAGGTTTACTGGATTTCCTGGGGAGAAAACGAAATAATATTTTGTCAATTTCTCGGCAACCATAACAGCTACCGGGTTGAATAAACGCCAGTCGATGGCTAATAATATTTATAACAATTTTGGAAGAGGATTTTTTTTTAAAATCTTTTTTTTTTGTTCGACTCCCGTAATTTTAGCAGAAATTTGTAGGTAGCAATTGTTTTGTTTACTTTCAGAATTATTGATTTGAAATTACTTTTAATGTAATCTAGAATGATGTCCCTTGAATTTAAAAAATCGGAAATTTTTTTTGTTGGAAATTTAGTTTATATAGGCCTAGATAATAGATCTAATCATTTTTATTACTTGTTTTAAAATAACAGAGTAGTAACTGGTGTAACGTAGCTGGTGTCTTTGAGTGAAGAAAGTCAGTTTTTCAAGAAGTATCCGTCTGATCCAATACAAAATATTGCTGAGACTGCAATCAGGCTTATAAATTAGTCAATAAAAATGGATAACATGTAAACAGGGTATGACTACTATGCAGGGGCGGATTAAGACTGCACTGGGCCCTGGGCTGCAATCAAACGGGGGCCCTATCAGCCAGCGTCCCTTAAAATAAAATGATTTTAAAAGCTAAAATATGACTGTAACTAAATATTAATAATGAAAAAAATAAATAAACGAACACGAAGAAATAACTGTTTGAAATGTTTACGGTATGTTACAATTGAGTGTGAAAAGAAAAATTCACTTTTCCACTGCTGGGAATCGAATCCGACACCAGTTGCATCACGTGCCTGTACTCCCTCCACACGGCCAGCGGAACTTGTCTAATCGGAGAAATTTTAAAAATATAAACTATATTTTATTTTATACTATGTTCTCTAAGTGAGCCAATTAAATCAAGTTTTATCGATTATTAAGACTGAATCGCAATTAGTTGTATAGATAATATTTATAAATTTAATTGAATTTATTATATTTTCAAGGGTTCGTGCAAACATATGTACACTTTTATTATAAAGTATAAAAGTTTGGGGGGCCTCGAACCGCCCCTGGCTTTAGCCCGCTCAGCCCCCCGCCCCCATTAATCCACCATAGCTACTATGACTATGAATGAGCCTGACAGAACGTTGACCAATCAAAATTTTCAATAGTTGTCACCCTTTTTTAATGATTCATTTTTCCCCAACAATTCTTCACGCGAATACAGAGATAACAACACCGATTATAATTGTATACTCCCATTGTAAACTGAAGTAAACTCCCATTGTATATTCCCAATGTATATTCCCATTGTATATTCCCAATGTATATTCCCATTGTATACTCATAATCTATATTCCAAATGTATATTCCCATTGCATATTCCCAATGTATATTCCCATTGTATATTCCCATTGTATATTCCCATTGTAAACTCCCATTGCATATTCCCAATGTATATTCCCATTGTATATTCCCATAGTAAATTCCCAATGTATATTCCCATTGTATACTCACAATCTATATTCCAAATGTATATTCCCATTTCATATTCCCAATGTATATTCCCATTGCATATTCCCATTGTATATTCCCATTGTATATTCCCATTGTATATTCCCAGTGTGTATTCCCATTACATATTCCCATTGTATATTCCCATTGTATATTCCCAATGTATATTCCCAATGTATATTCTCATTGTATATTCCCAATGTGTATTCCCATTACATATTCCCATTGTATATTCCCATTGTATATTCCCAATGTATATTCCCATTGTATATTCCCATTGTATATTCCCATTGTGTATTCTAAATGAAGCGCCGTTAAATCACATCAATAGTCGGTTCTATTTTCTGTTAACATTATACGAAGTCGATAAAAACAAATACAACTAAACAAAGCGAATGATTCGAAACTGGAATGGTCTACCTTGAGAAAGCCATCAGTCAGTGTTAGTGTTAGCAGTGGCGTAGCGAGGGATTTGTAGGGGTTTGAGGGCCCGGGGC
The DNA here is from genome assembly GCA_002072015.1 of Radix auricularia. NCBI lineage: Eukaryota > Metazoa > Mollusca > Gastropoda > Lymnaeidae > Radix > Radix auricularia. Next base: position 120,203 of record MUZC01003771.1, read on the forward strand.
TTAACCTCATCGGGGGCCCCATATAGACGACGGTGGCATAATATTAAGTGTAAAAAAAAATGAAGTGGGGGCGGGGGGACATTTGAATTTGGACCCTCTCCTCTCACATAGCTACACCAATGAGTGTCAGTAAAAACACATTTTACTACTTTTCTGTTTTTCACGTTAGATTAGTACCTTTATCAAATGACTGAGGTGATACATTCTAGTACCACATGTCATTTTAAGTGTTGTCATATTGAACGCTATCACTCAAAGAGACACGCTATAATACTATAATGGTGAAACCCGTCGCATCCGTTGGGGCCAGGGACTAAATATTTTAGATTCTGTTAAGAGTGCAGCAATGGGGGGAAAAAGTAGCACTTCGGAAGAAGAATTAAAAAGTCGAATGTTTTCGTGTGTGATTATTGATCTTGGTACAGGGTTTAATTAAAGGAAGAGCGAAGTTCGCGAGTTTGTTTGGGGGGGGGGGGCGAGTTGAGATCGAGACGTTTATCGATGGCTTGATTGATCGAGGTGTTAGCATTGAGTCTTACTCGGGGTGACGTGTCTGTTATTGGGTGGTGTGTCTTGTTGTGGGTGGTGTGTCTTGTTGTGGGTGGTGTGTCTTGTTGAGGCTGGTGTGTCTTGTTGTGGGTGGTGTGTCTTGTTGAGGGTGGTGTGTCTTGTTGTGGGTGGTGTGTCTTGTTGAGGCTGGTGTGTCTTGTTGTGGGTGATGTGTCTTGTTATGGATGGTGTGTGTTGTTATGTGTAGTGTGTCTCAATGTGGGTGGTGTATCTTGTTGTGGGTGGTGTGTCTTGTTGTGGGTAGTGTGTCTTGTTATGGGTGGTGTGTCTTGTTATGGGTAGTGTGTCTTGTTGTGAGTGGTGTGTCTCGTTGTGAGTAGTGTGTCTCGTTGTGAGTAGTGTCTTGTTATGGGTGGTGTGTCTTGTTATGGGTGGTGTTCTTGTTATGGGTGGTGTGTCTTGTTATGGGTAGTGTGTCTTGTTATGGGTAGTGTGTCTTGTTATGGGTGGTGTGTCTTGTTATGGGTGGTGTGTCTTGTTATGGGTGGTGTGTCTTGTTATGGGTTGTGTGTCTTGTTATGGGTAGTGTGTCTTGTTGTGAGTGGTTTGTCTTGTTATGGGTGGTGTGTCTTGTTGTGAGTAGTGTCTTGTTGTGAGTAGTGTCTTGTTATGGGTGGTGTGTCTTGTTATGGGTGGTGTGTCTTGTTATGGTTGGTGTGTCTTGTTATGGGTGGTGTATCTTGTTATGGGTAGTGTGTCTTGTTATGGGTGTTGTGTCTTGTTAGGGGTGGTGTGTCTTGTTATGGGTGGTGTGTCTTGTTATGGGTGGTGTGTCTTGTTATGGGTGGTGTGTCTTGTTATGGGTGGTGTGTCTTGTTATGGGTGCCGTGTCTTGTTATGGTTAGTGTGTCTTGTTATGGGTGGTGTGTCTTGTTATGGGTTGTGTGTCTTGTTATGGATGGTGTGTCTTGTTATGGGAAGTGTGTCTTGTTATGGGGCGTGTGTCTTGTTATGGGTGGTGTGTCTTGTTGTGGGTGGTGTGTCTTTTTATGGGTAGTGTGTCTTTTTATGGGTAGTGTGTCTTGTTATGGGTCGTGTGTGTTGTTATGGGTAGTGTGTCTTGCTATGGGTAGTATGTTATTTATATGGGGTTTAGGTTCAGGCAGTCATTTTTGTTTCTATAAAAAATGTACTGGAACGCAAAGCGTAGAAGCATTCCAGGCAGTATTAAATAAGAATATTGGGCACTGAGGGAGGAAAGATGCCGGAACGCAGTTCTGGTGCGAGAGGAAAAAAGCACTGGTCTCGGGTATGAATTAAACAAATATAAATATTAAACATACGAGTAATATAAAATAATTTTTATTTTAAAAAATCTTCAACGATAGTGAATGTTCTAACCACCATGTTACAAAGATGTAAGATATAAGATAAGAAAGCTGATACAAACACGAAAGCTGATACAAACACAAAAGCTGATACAAACACAAAAGCTGATACAAACACGAAAGCTGATACAAACACGAAAGCTGATACAAACACAAAAGCTGATACAAACACGAAAGCTGTTACAAACACGAAAGCTGATACAAACACAAAAGCTGATACAAACACGAAAGCTGATACAAACACAAAAGCTGATACAAACACAAAAGCTGATACAAACATGAAAGCTGATACAAACGTGAAAGCTGATACAACACAAAAGCTGATACAAACACAAAAGCTGATACAAACACAAAAGCTGATACAAACACAAAAGCTGATACAAACGTGAAAGCTGATATACAAACACAAAAGCTGATACAAACACAAAAGCTGATACAAACGTGAAAGCTGATACAAACACAAAAGCTGATACAAACAGCTAATTGTGACTTTGATTGTTCCCTGAAAATACTTTTTTGAAAAATAAGCATCCCTTTAAAGTAGATTTTGTCTTCTGAAATTTTAACCTCGGAAATAGCCCCCTCTAGCTAAGCCCTAATTGACAATACACTGTCTTCCAGTTGATGCCTATATGACAAGTCATGTCGATGTGACAACTCATATCTATGTGACATCTCATGTCTATGTGGAAAAAAATGTCTATGGCAATGTCTGAAAGTAGACTTCGCCATTATAAAAGACAGTGGGACCCCATCCGCACGGCCCCAGACGAACTAGTGTGGCAATTTGAAAGGTGCAGACCTAACTTCGGATAAATTGTGTTAACACCCTACATTATTCCCTAAACATCCAGGGTTTAAAAAGTGTGTGTGTGGGGGGGGGGGTCTGTTGTGTGATCTCCAGTTATATAACGATGTACGTCAATATCTAGCGTTATAATTTTTTATTGGGGTGAACAGCACAAACTGAATACCACTTCCACTGTGCATCATATTTGACCCCATTTTCATGGTTAGGGGAACATATGACGTCAATGAGCCGTTTCGGGTCAACGGGTTTGGTGGAGAGAAAAATATCAGTTTGGATATATTATAAATACGACGTTAAGTTTGTGTTTAAAAAAGGCCTTTACCAATGTCAACATGGCGTGATAAAAATACGTTTTTTTAAAATAACGATTTCAGTGGTTGTCATCGATAAGATAATTTGATTGACAAGTTTTGTCTTTGCGACTTCGACCTCTTACAGAAAAACAACGATGACGTAGAAGGGTTCATCAACTGGAGTTTCCTGTGACCCTTGGCCCTGAATGTTCTGTCTATGACCATCCAAGCGGTACAGGCAGCTGGGCATGAGTGAACCCCCGTCACTCGTGCAAGTTGACCCACTTTTTGTGTGTGTGTGAGAGAGGAGCAACGGTTCTCAAGTGAGAAATGGGGAGCCATGAAAGAACCAAATAAGGATTTCATATTTCGACAGATCTTATAAGTAACAATAATTACATTTTATCTTTCTGTGTAAACAAAAATAAACAAAATAATAATAATAATAATTGAAAATCATACCCGACAACACACTATCCACACAGTAAGACATACTGTAAAAGTGAATATTCCACAACGAACATTTACGAGCAAGAGTTAAGGAGTATAAACCCAGGATTCCAAGGGTTAATAATGATGAACGCAAGCCGAACAGTTTTCAGGGAAATAAGTGTGGGCGGGGGAAGGTTGCAAGAGAGACTGAAAATTTTGGTGCTAGGGGCTGTACAGTTTGTGATTTTGTAGAATTATTTAATTATTTGGCAGAAGATTAAACAAAGACAAAAATGACGTGCAAATCTTTTTAAAAACAAGAGCAGCTGCTGTGTTACGACTATCTATGTGGGAATCCCTGCTGCTTGTCGTAGATAACTTTGAGGCAGAAAGAAGATCATTTAAACGTGATATCGACGTCTGCTTCAAACTTTCATATCTGAGTTACCGTTCCTGTTAAACCATTAAAGGCGTCAAAGATCCCACGTGGTTAGGGTGACGCTGTTATCAAATTTTTTAAGATACCTGTATGTAAATGACACATTTTATCAGTTCCCCGATCCAAGCAGTCTGACTACTGGAATATATCTGAAGAAGTTCGCCGAAAATTTTCAGGAGTTACTCAACATCTTTGCCCTTCATTTCAACTTTCTGAAATACATTATTCATCTCCCATAGATTCTCTACAGAAATGAATGTTACAACTGCAAAGACCATTTGTAAAGTTACACAGCTGCAAAGACCGTTTGTAAAGTTACACAGCTCCATTGACCGTTTGTAAAGTTACACAGCTCCATTGACCGTTTGTAAAGTTACACAGCTGCAATGACCGTTTGTAAAGTCACACAGCTCCATTGACTTTTTGTAAAGTCACACCGCTCCATTGACCGTTTGTAAAGTTACACAGCTGCAAAGACCGTTTATAAAGTTACACAGCTCCATTGACCGTTTGTAAAGTTACACAGCTCCATTGACCGTTTGTAAAGTTACACAGCTACAATGACCGTTTGTAAAGTTACACAGCTCCATTGACCGTTTGTAAAGTTACACAGCTACAAAGACCGTTTGTAAAGTTACACAGCTACAAAGACCTTTGTAAAGTTACACAGCTACAAAGACCGTTTGTAAAGTTACACAGCTACAAAGACCGTTTGTAAAGTTACACAACTACAAAGACCGTTTGTAAAGTTGCACAGCTCCATTGACCGTTTGTAAAGTTACACAACTACAAAGACCGTTTGTAAAGTTGCACAGCTCCATTGACCGTTTGTAAAGTTACACAGCTACAAAGACCGTTTGTAAAGTTCCATCACTGACATCACTGCTTTAGTACTCAGAACGCTGGTGGACCTTAAATCTTGGCTGCAGCCAAATTTTCTTCCCACATGAAGCTACTATATCTTACATTCCCACATGAAGCTACTATATCTTACATTCCCACATGAAGCTACTATATCTTACATTCCCACATGAAGCTACTATATCTTCCACTGAGAGATGTTACGTGCGTCCACCATGGACATGGAGATGATCAAGCCACTCACATATTGATGATATTGACAGAACTGTAAGCGGTAGTTTGGTCGGCGGAGAGATATATTGGCTATTAGCTTTTGCTTTGAGACTGAGGCGGTATGTGGGTCCATAAAGAAGCGATATTTGGAGTCAATATCGTCATGGTAGTGAGATGTAAACAGATAGATAGTATATAGAACTATAAAGATGGTAATGTCATTCTCACAAAGATGGTAGTCAGGTCTATAAAGATGGTAATGTCATTCATACAAACATGGTAGCCAGGTCTATAAAGATGGTAGTCAGGTCTATAAAGATGGTAATGTCATTCAAACAAAGATGGTAGCCAGGTCTATCAAGATGGTAATGTCATTCAAACAAAGATGGTAGTCAGGTCTATAAAGATGGTGATATCATTCAAACAAAGATGGTAATCACTTGTCCACTACAAGCATTCAGAATAATGTAGTCTTGGACATTTACCAAACGGTGGCATTATCCTTCTCCCTTCTTTTTCGACTCTACATATTTTTGTTAATGATTAAAATTACTTCTCATGCTCACAAAATAGTAACACCTAATCTGTTTGAAGGGCAGTAATTGCAGTTTAAATATGTATCAACTTTCCTATAAATTATAAAAAAAAGTGTGCCCCAGTCAGTAGATTTGCAGGCTTATACATAAAACCTTATTTGGCCATGCAGCCCAGGGCGCCGTCATGCCATAGGTATCTGGTTCACTTGCTACACTTATCTCTACTAATGTCTACGTGGTCCATTTTGTCCCTGGCGATTTGTTGTAGCAAGATGTGGCGTCTGTCAACAGCGACTGAACTTTTCAAGGTATACCTGTGAACCATCACTACTCAATAGGTCAAGCTAAATCCTTTGTATTTGCACCTGAGCGTCGTCCTCGTGGCCTTGACACTGCCCCCACAAATTATCGGGTCACTTGTGATCAACTGTCGACGCCATTTTTAGAACATGAGTTTATCAGCTGGAGAACTTCAACGGAAAATTATTTTTTACACTGCTAGCAACAAATCTTAAATGGAAAACATGTCAACAGGGTATGACTTAGCCTGACGAAGGTTAACAAAACAGCTAACTTTTCGGCAAATAGCCTTCCTCAACGAACAAACAATACACAAATAAAACGAATATAAAACGAATATAAAGTTTATAAAGAAATAAAAAAGTATAAACTTAGCTGTGACGAAATCCAAAGAGTCAATGAAAGAGTCTTACTATTACTTTCGTTGACTCTTTGGATTTCACTGCAGCCAAGTTTTTATTTCTTTATATTCGTTTTTATTTGTGTATTGTTTGTTCTTTGAGGAAGGCTCTTTGCCGAAACGTTTGCTGTTTTGTTACGTCCTTTCAGGCTAACGCATACCATGTTTACATGTTTTCCATTTACTAATTTGTAAGCGTGATTGCAGTCTCACCCCCATGATGTTAACAACAATTCTATGGTTTTTATTTGTTTTTAGTACTTTTTTTGGGTTGTTTTTTTGTTTGTTGTTGTTGATTGGTGACTGGAAAACAAAATTTAAGGATACTTAGGATTTGAGTCAATTGTTTGCTTTTTCCCGTGTTCACTGCGAGGTACAGAGATAACCAGATCATGTGTGAATGCTGGGCTTGGTAAGGATATGCACCCTAACGAAATGAGCTCAAACCACCTACCAAAGACAGTCATCAATAGATGACATTAAATCTTCAATAAAATCAGCCAACATCCTCTAATCCACCTCTCAACCAGAGCCGTCTTGGGCCCCTGGGCAAAGAAAGAGTGTGACCCCCACCCGCAGGAATAAAAAATAAATATACATAATATATATTAAAATAAACAAACCCCCATAGGGCCCGTATGCTCGTGGGCTCCAGGGAAAATGCCCAACGGGCCTCTGCGTTAAGACGGCACTTCACTCTGTTACCTTGTTGTCTGGGTATTTGTAATGACCACAAGAATAGGGTAACTCAAGATAAAACCAACACCGTCGTAACGTTCATAAATTTAATAACTTCAAATACAAGGTTCTCCCACATACCTAGACCGCCGATCTCTCACTCCTACCAACTGCTTCGAACATACGCCACGTTACCTATCATGCGTCATGTTTCGTACAGTGCGCATCGCGCCAAAGACAAGTATAAACATTGATATATCGGGAAAATCCCATTACCCTATATTGTTTCCCTGACACTCTGAACTCAGTCCTCATCAACTCTATCCATCATTCTTTAATCCACACCTAGTTAATATGTTTCTTGTTGTTTATGATGAGTGTTTCTTGAGGATAATTTCGTTGTCATGTGTATTTTTTTAAAAATTACCCATCACATAGATCTATTCATTAACTTCAAGTCCAAGCAGAAAGTATTTTCAAATATTATTATATAAATGGAAAGTTTCCTTTCGTCATCATTGAATGCCAAAAAAAAAAAGTATTGTTTACGTAATTTAGTGCTTCACGGTCTTTCTTGGAGGTATTTATATTTGTTCGCCGAAGAAGGCTTCTGGCCTGTAGTCCGTTGTCTTGTGTATTTTTTCAAGTTTACTCATACTCATCCTCTTCCAAATTTTTAAAAGATATTCTTCGTGCAATGAGTTTTAGGAAGCTTTACATTAGTTTATATCTTTTAATGCGTTTTAACTTGTCTTTGGTGAAAAGTCTTCATTTAAAAGTTTACATTTTAATAAGTAGCTTGGAAATATGTATTGTACATTTTATTTTAAAAAAACTATTCATGTTAGGGTTGATTTGTAAAAGTTCGATCCATTTTTGACAAGCCCACACTGTCTACTGTCTTTGACCTATTTTTTTTCAACGCGTACGATTATGCGGAGATAAATAATTTCCACGTTGTGCATTAAAATAATTAATACAAAAAGAAGGTATTTTGAAATAATGGTTCGCGGCTTTGGAAGATGTGTGTTTGGAGGGAGGGGTACTTTTATATTCCTCATCTGCATTTTGTTAGCCTCGCCATGACGGGTAAAGCCATCGTTGCGTCACTACACACTACTAACAGGCTTATCAACAAAGCATTGGTACAACTTTTGAAACCAATCGTCAGAGTTTGAAAACGTATACCTATAAATACATCAAACTTTCAATACTCCCTAGTCCAGTTTAATGTCACTAGCCTTCACCTTGAATCAAAGGCACGCCGTGCAGTTAGCCAAAGGCTCTTAAATTCATATTTATCACGCAAGTATTGGTGGTCACGTACGGTGACGTCTCGCCTTTTGTCATCCGTGACGTTACCAGATGGCGCTAGTCTTCGTTCAGAAGACACACATACGATTTACACTGGTGAAAAAGACTGGGAATGGGGTCTTGTTGGGGGGGTGGGGGTGTAGGGTTGAGACCTGGCGGTCAATGAATATGAACAAAATGTGCGTGAAACTGCAATTATGCTTATAGATAAGTGGATGGATAACATGCAAACAGTGTATGAGAGACCCTGAAAAGACGTCAAATGACGTCAAGACGCCCAATGAATGTCTTTGAATGAGAGGTGACGTTACAAGACGGTTCAAGTGGAGGAAAGCCTCTATCTAGGGAGACACCTATGTGGTGATGCCGCCGCCACCCCCACCCCCATTCAAACACACACTTTCCACGTAAATTTTCAACTAAGACTAGAAACACAAAAAATGATTCCTAATGAAACACGGATGAAATGAAACTAATTTTTACCCTGACCCGGATACAATGGCTCGTGCGCTTTTAAGGCCAGGGCATCTGACAATTACAACACTGAGTCTGATGGGTCTCTTAATAAAGTCACTGTATTGCGTAAGTGCGTGTACGCAGACCTGGAAGGGTGTGTGTGTATGGGAGGGGGGTAGTGCGTTAACCTTTTCAAAGGTCTTGTTTGCCCTTGTAATTAGCAAGTGAGAACGGTCACAGAAGCTAGACGATAGCGTTGACAAAAATAGACCCTGTCTCTGTCCAAGTTTGTTCATTAGGCCAATTTTCTCACGGGGGGGGGGGGCAATACTGAAAACGAATAACCCAAAATAACGAATTTTAAAACTTGCAGCAAATTTACCAAGTCATTCTATCATTCCGAGGTAATAATACCCAAAGGTAACAATTTACCTAGTCATTCTATCATTCCGAGGTAATAATACCCATAGGTATCAATTTACCTAGTCATTCCGAGGTAATAATACCCAGAGGTAACAATTTACCTAGCCATTCTATCATTCCGAGGTAATAATACCCAGGGGTAACAATTTACCTAGTCATTCTATCATTCCGAGGTAATAATACCCAAAGGTAACAATTTACCTAGTCATTCCGAGGTAATAATTTCCAGGGGTATCAATTTACCTAGTCATTCTATCATTCCGAGGTAATAATACCCAAAGGTAACAATTTACCTAGTCATTCCGAGGTAATAATACCCAGGGATAACAATTTACCTAGTCATTCTATCATTCCGAGGTAATAATACCCAGGGGTAACAATTTACCTAGTCATTCTGAGGTAATAATTACCAATAGGTAACAAGTAAATCGCGGCGTAGCATGAAGTAGGGCTACATATCTGATGGAGGTGGGTTCGATTCGAAGAAATGTAGGGCGAAACACTAGGTCACCTTGTCTGATCAATTTTAATCAAATTTTATTATTTAACAAATTTTCAAAATTTTCGCCGTTTTTTTGTTTTAATATAATTAGTTGAAGTTTGTTTGTTGTTGTTTTTAAATCGTCCTCCTCAATATACATAATTTTCTATGTTTGTCCGTCCTCTCGTATCGCTAATAATAATAGAAAGTATCGCGCCGTTTAAAAAAAAAAAGAGGCTTGAAAAAAATACTGCACCAAAAATAACTCATGTAGAACGTCCGCATAAAATTGTTCCATCAATATGGAAAAAAATGACTTAGATACAATTTAATGGATAAAATAAATGAAAGTTCTGTATTACATTATTTTTTAGTCTGTGTTTTTTTTTAATAAATAGATTTTACTGAAATATATTTATTTTCAAAACTTCCGTCATTTTTGACGGGTAATACATTAGCTAATCTAATATTTTCCGGAGAGTAGCTGCCATTTTAACCACCGTGAAAGCTCTCTAAAGGTGCGAGTGGGAATAAACATTCCGAAAGATTGCTCTCTTTTTGTCAATGACTTTCCCCTCAGTGAGGTGCCCTGGTCTCTTCGAGATAGAGGGCATATCGTTGTGCCAGCCAGGGTTGCCAGATTATAATTTGAGTAAAAAGCCAACATGTCGGCCAAAAAAGCCAAAACAAAATGTTATATGAAAATTTATCTACAAAAATAACGTCACCCCTAGGGGGCAGGATGGGTCACATATTTGTGACGATGTATGACGTGGAGAGGAGGCTTTTAAGAACTGTGACGTCAGATCAAAATGTGCAACTCTAAATAAAAGCATCACTTAAATATTTTACAGCTTTCAATTTATTTAACGACGTTTAAATGGCTTCACTCGTGTTGTTGTTTTGTGATAAATATAATTTTGGATATATAGATCTATTATATTTTTGTTTTCAAGAAAAAATGCCCTAAAAAGGACAACAAAATATTTGACGCCAAACCATCTCCATAAAACGCCTTAAATGGCCAATTTGCCAACCCCGGTGCCAGCGCCAATGTGGTAGTCACTGTAACCTCCTCATAGTTGAGACAAGGGCCAATTCATCACGCGGTCCCCGAGAGTCCAAGTGGGCCAAGGGCTATCAATAAAACTAACCCGCGTGGACCTGTTTGTGGTGTTGATCCTACTTCTTATCCACCCGAACTTAATCAGGTTAACTTTAAGAG
>MUZC01003771.1:131425-184023 GCA_002072015.1 Radix auricularia
ATCTGGGGACGAGAGTAAGTGGGTCTCACTAGGGGGAACGTTGACATCTGGGGACGAGAGAAAGTGGGTCTCACTAGGAAGAACGTTGACATCTGGGGACGAGAGTAAGTGGGTCTCACTAGGCGGAACGTTGACATCTGTGGACGAGAGTAAGTGGGTCTCACTAGGGGGAACGTTGACATCTGGGGACGAGAGTAAGTGGGTCTCACTAGGGGGAACGTTGACATCTGGGGACGAGAGTAAGTGGGTCTCACTAGGAAGAACGTTGACATCTGGGGACGAGAGTAAGTGGGTCTCCCTACGGGGAACGTTGACATCTGGGGACGAGAGTAAGTGGGTCTCACTAGGGGAAACCTTGACATCTGGGGACGATAGTAGGTGGGTCTCACTAGGGGGAACGTTAATAGAGGACGCCAGGGGACGAGGGGCGGGCATGTCTGTGTATGGTGGAGGGATGCAGTAGTTCTCAAACCAATGGCACATGTCATTCAGGACATGGATTGGTGCTCTCAACGGTTATAAATGGGAACTTGGCGCATAGCCGGCATTGGTTTGAGGGCGTCGTTCGTGCTTGGCTGTGCCGTGCGACTTTCCTGATGACTAACAAGGAGGTCTTTTTTCTTCTCTTTTTTATGTGAAAAAAACGGGGGGGGGGGGGGGGGGGGGAGGTCATAGCGTGAAAGGGAGACAAAAATCACTTAAGGCCTGTGACAATTCATGTTCGTTGAGAAAGGATCTTTTTTCGAAATGTTCGCCTTTTTGTCACGTTCTGACAGGCTCACTAATACTCCGTTTAAATATTATTCATCTCATTCATCTACCAAGCAATTCAACGTATAACTATATCAAAAGATGATTCTCTTTTGCCTCCCCAAGAATTCAGTTATGCGACGCGTTGTACCCCCTTCCCCCATATAAATTAATAAACAATATAGGTCATTTTTAAAAAAAAATAATTTAAAATTAATAATATAATAATCGTTTATAATAAGTGCTTTTCTACTTTAGTACGCTAAGTACACCCCACACCACCACCCCTTAATTACCCCAAACAAGCATGCACAATGAGGCGGCTACTCTACTTACACAAGGATTCTGATCATATGCCTTACAAAATAGATACCTAAGCCTCACAGCTAGACTGATCTAGAGTCATTGTAGGGATAAGGTGCTGACACGTCACCCAGGGGAGGATCAAGATTGCATGGGGCCCCTGGCTGCCCTTCCATCTGGGGCCCGATCCAGCCACTTTTATTATACAATATAATAAATTTAAGGCCCTTAAATCATCGGGGGCCCCTGCATGGCTTTAGCCCAGTAAGCACCCCCCTTAATCAGCCATAGAGTTCATAGACGTCACCCCACTGATCAGTGTCAAAAAGAAAATTGATTGATACTTTCAGGACATGGGTTGATCCTTTTAGGACATGGATTGATCTTTTTAGGACATGGATTGATCCTTTTAGGACATGGATTGATCCTTTTAGGAAATGGATTGATCTTTTTAGGACATGGATTGATCCTTTTATGACATGGATTGATCCTTAAGGTCATGGATTGATCCTTTTAGGGCATGGTTTGATCCTTTAAGGTCATGGATTGATCCTTAAGGTCATGGATTGATCCTTTTAGGGCATGGTTTGATCCTTTAAGGTCATGGATTGATCCTTTTTAGGACATGGATTGATCCTTTAAGGTCATGGATTGATCCTTTTAGGATATAGATTGATCCTTTTAGGATATAGATTGATCCTTTTAGGATATAGATTGATCCTTAAGGTCATGGATTGATCTTTTAGGACATGGATTGATCCTTTAAGGTCATGGATTGATCTTTTTAGGACATGGATTGATCTTTTTAGGACATGGATTGATCCTTTAATGACATGGATTGATCCTTTAAGGTCATGGATTGATCCTTTTAGGACATGGATTGATCCTTTTAGGACATGGATTGATCCTTTTAGGACATGTATTAATCTTTTTAGGACATGGATTGATCCTTTTAGGACATGTATTGATCTTTTTAGGACATGGATTGACCCTTTTATGACATGGATTGATCCTTTAGGGATATAGATTGATCCGTTCAGGTAATGGATTGATCATTTAAGGTCATGGATTGATCCTTTAATGACATGGATTGATCCTTTAAGGTCATGGATTGATCCTTTTAGGACATGGATTGATCCATTAAGGTCATGGATTGATCCTTTTAGGACATGGATTGATCCTTTAGGGATATAGATTGATCCGTTCAGGTAATGGATTGATCCTTTAAGGTCATGGATTGATCCTTTTAGGACATGGATTGATCCATAAAGGTCATGGATTGATCCTTTTAGGTCATGGATTGATCCTTTAAGGTCATGGATTGACAGACAGATGGTCTGACAAGCTATACTATACTATACCCACAGATGGTCTACAAGCTACACTATTACTACAAATGGTCTTTCTGGAGAAATCTGCTTGATCATTTTTTTTAAAAAATCACTGTTAAGTTTTGGAAACTGGGACACCGACATTAAGGGTCTTCAACTCAAACAACTAAGTAACCCAGTAAATCTCTCTAAGTCTAAGCCTAAGGCTTTCTTAGTGCAGTGAAAATGTCCACATTTGACTTCGAATGGAAGGCTGTAATCAGGTTTTAAGGGTCGCTTTCACCATTATAAAACAATAAGTAAGGACTCCTGCACTGGATTAGATTAGAGTCGCTGCGTTTGAACAAATAAAAAAAAAGTCATGGATATGATTGTTGCACCCTCTCGAAGGTGACCTCTGAAATAATTAAGTTTACCCCTAGCACACTTGACATCCAGGTGAATACACATTTTAATTCGCTACACCCCCCCCACCACACACTCCGTCTATTTTATGGCGATGGGGGCTCTCTCACAAATGACAATAAAGGTTTAAATCTTGACTAAGGTACAGACTTCGCTATCCACGAAGTAACGTGTTTAATTTAAAATGGCACCTTATCTTTTTTGTAGCTAGAAACTGAGATGGTGATGTTTGTTTACTGGCATGTAACTTGACATGACTTACGGTAGCTAGGTCAACGTATATATTCCGAGTCTAAGTCAGGTCAGAGCTGATTGTACATCTATGTTTAAAGTCACATCTGTTTTTGCCCTTTGTTTTAGCTGTGCACCTCTGTTGACGTTCTAATTGTAAGGCGGCAAATAACACGCCTCACTCATAATTATGGTGTCAAATAATACCAGTGGTTGGTTTGGATGTAAATCGAGAGCGGGTGCCCTAGGGCGTCTCTTTGACCCCCCACTACCATTGAGTCAACTTGATACTGATAGTGATCACTTCCCAAAAATTATCCTTCAAACAACTTATCGGGACGACCACGCCTAAAGCCCAACCCCCCCCCGGCGTGGGGCTCATGAAACAAGAGTCTAGGAGCAAACGAAATTTTGCTGTCAATTGTCACAAGATTCCATTATTTTCTACAATCACTTCAACACACAACATCCTAGCTGGCAACAAACAACTGAAAACCAATTCAAAGGAAGCTGTATGTTTCGTTTTATTTTCAAGTAACATTTATTTGATTTAAAAAAATTATTTTCCCACTAAGCAAAAAAAAATTCCTAAATATTTATATTTTAAAAAAACAACACTTTAAATAAAAAATATAAATACTCTTTCACACGCTTATATAAACCTTATAGATGAAGGGACACATTTATATGCTAGATAAATGTTTTTATTTGAGGTTTTAAAAAAAAATGCAGTAAGCCACATCTTGCAGCATGATATAACACTACTACTACTACCAAAATACTTTAAAATTAAGTCAGATCGAATGTTGCATAACTATCTTTATAACATTGGCTATGTCAATGGTTTCAAGATCATGACATACTTAAGTTAGATGGAAAAATAACTATTTGATATTTGTTCAAGAGAAAATTTGAGAATCAAATGATCATGTAAACTAGACAGACAGCTGGATGTAGTGTGACTAGAAATAGTACAATACACACATTAGCTTTATTCCAATGAACCAGATGATCTTTTATTGGGGCATTTAAAGCCAAATGCCAAAGTATTCAGTGTAGACAGCTAAAAATTTGTTTTTAAAAAATTCAAGACAACTTCAGATATCCATGGTGCACAAACATTTAGTTAATAAATAGAGTATTTTAAAAATGTATTTATGATCATAAATATTTGAATGAATCAACCCCATCATTCTCATATAAAACTAACTCACTACACGTCACTTTAAAAATAATGTTTCATACAAAATATGTCAAGCATTCACCTTTTTAAATGTATTATTTTTTTTTTATATAAAAAAAGGACATTATACAAATGTGAAGACCACAAACAAAAATTTCTCATCACATTTTGTTCCTGTGGTCCAAAAAATTATTTGTTGTTAAAAATAAAGATATATATATAGAATATCACATACAGCAATTCTGACACAAAGCATTATCTACTCTTTGGTTAAAAAAAAACAACAAAATGTAACAGCGCCATTTTTAAAAACAAAATGACACTAAAAGAAAACTACTTTCACAAAGACACATCTGCATAGAGTATGACCTCAACAACAAAAATGGAGAAAAAAAACATGTAAAAGTGGCCTGTTCATGTGCCTGTAAGTGATAGATTCGTCCTCTTTGAGATTTCATCAACTCAGATAAAACTAACACGTCTCAAACAACAACATTCTACAGCACTGGCACAATAGAAGTCTAGGGTAAATGAAACGGACATGCAAATACTATAATGTATCATGTAAAACAAGCTTGTGAAAATGTACAAATGTATACAAAAAAAAAAACATAAGCTTTAATGCCTTCTTGAATGATCGCTACATGTGGAGATAGGGTTTAAGATAAACAAGAATATTTATTTTGTTTGGTAATTTTTCCAAATAAAACTTGGGGACAATGGAAAAACCAATGTATTATATTGAGAACACACACAAGAAATAAAAGCTAATATCTCAAGTAGTTTTGTCTCTGATTAATGAACGTGTACCATGGTCAAATCATTCTAACTTATTCAACAATTAGGACTTTACAGAGGCGTAGCTGGGTTATTTCAAAGGGGAAAAATATAAAAATGACACCCCCCCCCCTCAATTTATTTCTCTTGTTCATTTAACTTTATTTTATGAAGTAAGTCTCATTTTGGCGCACACCTGGGGACATGTAACCTCCACCCCTTAGCTACACCTCTGGGACATTATGACTATCACTTAACATTTTATCATTTCTATGGAACATTCAAATGAGAAAATGGGACTGACACATGGACTAGCCTAGGGCACACAAGTTACTCACAAATGGGTGTAACAGATTGTGAATGACTTTCCCACTTCAATTCAACTATGTGTTTTAACTTTTGACAAAAAACCAACAGACATAAATTAGGGAATGTTGTGTTTTACCATTAGAAGTTAGAGAGAAGCATACAAAACAGTTGTGTAACTTATTTTGACATATCTTTAATATATTTAATGACCAACTATAAAATACATTTGAAACCATGAATGGAGTAGAACCCCCCCCCCTTCCCAGTATCTTGGAGTGTATATAGAAGACTTATTTTACTTTCTATGATCTGTACTTGTACACTTAATATGGGACTGAGTTAATAATACTCACTGGCCAGCAATCTCAAAATAAGTCATTTACCTTAGGGCTGGTAACTAGTTATTGGAGCCTTATATTGGATTACCTCAGAGATGGTAACTAGTTATTGGAGCCTCGTGTACTGGACATGGACATATGCATGTATAAACAGACATTTAAATCTGGGGCTACAATGTGTAACAGCCAAAATTGAGCCTATTGTTTCTAATGAGTTGAGATGTTGCTAAACAATTCACCCCTTAATAAAAGACCATTAAAATTGAGATACAAATCTAAAAAATGTGTTTTAAAATATTTTTTAAAGATAAACCATTAAAAAAAATTAATTGGCACGGAAGTATCTTCAAACTTGACATGTCAAGGGATAGAGACATCTAGGAATAATTTAGTGAACTCACTGGGTCATTCAAATCCAAAAAGACAGACTAACAATGTGATGAGTAGATAGGAAGAAAGAAAAATCATTTACTCAACTAAGAGTTCAAAGTGCACGCTGCCCTCTTTCTCAGATCGGTCAACATTGATGTTTTTGGCAAGGGCTTTGCACTCAATCATGATACCTACGTAGCTTGTGGGGTTATTGAACTTGACAAAGACTAATGGCGAACGGTAGTCCTTTTGTTTTCTGTATGGGTAGTAGGCGAGAGGAAAGCCTTGTTGCGGAAAGTATTGAATATCACCAATTTCACCCAAGTTATCCAGATCAGCAGGGTTCTAAAAATATATTTAATAATGATTTTAACATAGTTTTCTCTTTCAAAATGGAGAGAAAAAGTTATAAAAAGAATTTGAAGTAAACTAGTATTTTGAATGGTCATTCTTTAACGGGTTCCTAATAAATCATTGGTAAATAATTAGATAAAAAACCTTAATTCGTACATGCTAGGTCTAAAGAAAGAATTCTTTGATAATAAAATCAACGTACTTCTCCATGGCAGTCTATCCATATGCGATCATCAGTGTATTGTGATTTTATGTGACTAGGTATTTGATCAGGTAGTTCATCATTTTTCCACACGTGTGGAGTCCAGCCATAAATCTAATGATAAGAAAAGGGATTAATTTTTTTTAAAAAGCAAACACGTGCAATTACAGGAAAGATAAGAAATTTATTTCCACTTCATTTTCTCTATTTACCTTGTTTAACTTGAGGAGCACACAAGGTTTCCCGTCATTCATTCCAAAAGCATTGGCTTCATTGCAATTTTCTGTGAGGGCAGAGAAGTTCACTTTACATGCTGTGTTGTCATCAATCCGAGGGGCAGAGATGCCATCACAGTCAACTCCTATATTGTCATCCTCATAGGCTGAAAGTGATCATGAGGAATAACATATGCTATATAAGCATTTCAGTTCAAAAAAGATCAAGTAAATTTTGAGATGGAAATCGTACTTAACCAAAGTATGAGGAAAGATTAACGAATAACCTTTTACCTTTGAGTACTTTAGATATGCTCTTTACATAATCCTTATTCTTAGCTGGATCCTTTCTTGAATAAACAAGAGTGGTTTCTATATCTGGCATAGGTTGAAATCCCATACCTGTTAGAAAAGTAATGAAGTGATTTAGTCTGCAGCCTGAAATTCAAGCAAACAAAACCATATCTAATTATGCCAACATAATGAGGAGTGAGACTACAATCAGGCTTATAAATTAGTAAATGTAAATAGCGTATGAGTTAGCCTGACAGGACTTAACCAAACAGCAAACGTTTCAGTAAAGAGCCTTCCTCAACGAACAAACAAAAATACACAAACATATTCGTTTTATTTGTGTATTCTTTATACACCAAGGAAGGCTCTTTGC
Organism: Radix auricularia; assembly: GCA_002072015.1. Lineage (NCBI taxonomy): Eukaryota > Metazoa > Mollusca > Gastropoda > Lymnaeidae > Radix > Radix auricularia. The sequence goes on from MUZC01003771.1 coordinate 138,863, forward strand.
CGTAACTTTTTTTGTTACGTCATGTCAAGCTAACTCATACCCTGTTTACATGTGTTCCATTTACTAATTTAATTATGCCACAACATTGTTGTGGTTGAAACCCATAAAGGTAAGAGCATCAGATCTGAAAGGGTGGGTTAACTTACCAGGATTTCCTTTCAATAAACTACTATCTCCTTGCAATCTTGGGTTGTCTGCATCAATGGTCTCGTAGAACACGGCAATGGTTGCAGCAAAGAATCCAGCCAGACAAGCATAGTAAATTAAGTAGAAAAGCCCAATTTCAGCTGTATCAAAAAAATGAGAGCATTTTTTCTGTTTATGAAATATACAAAAAACAGCACATACCTGTCTGTCAGTGAAAAGTTGCATAAATTTTGCATTACTAGTGCCATTGTCATAAAAAAAAGGCCCAAACAACTATGTTATGGAAATGAATGTCTTCAAAATTATCATGACTACAGGACATAACTGTATATGAAATACCAAAATCTTTCATTTCTAGGTGAGATTCTGATAAATACCAAAAAGCCATAATGCAACAAAACCTTTGAGAGGTCAGAACTAAATATAGATTCAAGGGTGTATTTTAAAAAAAAGATGCAACTAAGTACAGGGATGGGATTCTTTTAAAATATATAATTATAAGTTTGTTGCTTACACTGATGCCTCGTCAAGTATCTATCAGATGGAAATACAGCATAACGAATCACATTGTCTGAATAAATTTATTTGCGACCCAATTTTGTCAAACCAAGAAAATTAATAAGCACTGACAAGCAAAGGTTATAATTAGTTTTTTGGGATGCTAAATATTGATGCTATGGGCTTAGGAAAAAACAAGATTTACATGCAAAAATACTATCTACATTAGGGCAGGGACCAACAGGAAATCACTCCAGACATTCGCCCCTGCCGAATTTCGAAACTATTTGCCTTGGCAGATAGTGACCACGCAAATAGCCAAATATATCTAAAAAAATACAATTTTTTAATTAGATAAATATCAAGAGGGTATACTTAGAAATGGTTAAAAATATAAAAAATGTAACATAATTACAGAAATTAATAATTTGTAATTATAAAGTTATTCAACTAATTTTCTATGAAAATTTCTTGTTTATCTCTAGCGACTAGCGCCTCATCGCCATATGTGCTAATTAATCTAAATTTCTGATTGGACAAGGTCCTGGTAGGTCCCTAGACTACATTATAATTGTAGAAAATAATTACAGTGGCACTTCTTAAGAGAACCCATCGAAATTTATGTCTATGGTAACAACAGCACCGTGTATTACATATTAATATTAGAGATAACTATTAAGGCCTAGTGCTAGCCTTATAACAGTAAGATTCCTTGGAATCTGACAATTCTTTAATGCTACACTCGTTTTATTTCTCTTTAACTAATATGCAAAGTGAACTTTTTTCCTTAGTCTTATGTCAGGGAAATGGTCGCACATCAATACAAAAGAAACAACTCTTTCACCTTAGAACAGAATGCTTCTGTTTCAATGTTTCAGGTTTAAAAAGTAATTCAGGAACAAATAAAATTTGTAACCCAAAGTAAGACTGAAATGTTAAACACGTAAACTAAGAATACTTGGATTTATAATTTAGGGTAGGAGAATGACTTCCACTAATTTAATAAAATAGCCTTACCTTGCAACTCTTAAACTTCAAATTTAAAAAAAAAAAAAAAGCACTTAACGCATAAATGATTTACTGTTCTAATTATAAGTTTTTAATTTTTTAATTTGCAATCTTTCATCTGGCGAACTTTTGACTATATGTGTAGCTGAGCTGACATATAGATGAATAGGTCATACAGAATATAAACAATTCACACCAACAATCATATGTATATTTTTTAAACATTTTATTTTGTGAGTAAAATTCTGAATAAGATATTCAATTAACAGAATAGCGGTAGTTTAAAAAAGACAAATTACTATATTTACAAATTTTACATGGAATTGTATACCAACAGCAAAATATTGGTCTACTAACAATAATAACATTAAAAATCAACCATGGTAGCAGATGAATTTCTGTTTTTTTTTAAAAGTACACATTTCGGGGAATTTTTATTTGTATGGATATCAAATCAACAGTTCCTTGACTGGATTATTGGATTTTTTTTTTTTAAATTTGAACCCACTCGCGCCCCCCCCCCACCCCAATTATTTGTTATAAATGCATCTGTAGAAAATTTACTGAAAACCAGTGTTAAAAATTGTACTTCAAAAGATTCAGATAAATGCAATCAATGGCAATATAACTAGGTCTTACTGTTTAAAACAAAACGAGACCAAGTTACCACAGGAGCACCAATAAGACAAATCAGATCCTGACGAAATAACCTCTAAAAATGCTTATAAAACACAAAGACAATACTAAAAGAACTGGAATGAGGTAAGACATTGAAAGCTACTGGAATAAAACAGTGGTGAGGAAAGCAACAATTGTTATCAGTGTTGAAAACAATAGGTCATATAAACTAGCCTACAAAGTTTGACAAAGTAATTGAAACAAAAATATACCTGAATAATTTTAAGAATTGCTTTAGAATGGAGATTGAATCAGATTAAAAAGCTACTAAATTCCAGATATCGGCATCAGTTTTTCACTGGGATAGATTTTCTGTAAGACTTAAAAATACATGTGGTGCCACAAATTTGAAAACACTTTTAGCTAAGTTTCAAATGCCATAACAGTGAAAATGCAAAATGGAAAAGACTAGGTTAAAATATTTTTTTTGTACTCTACTTGGAAGGCTCAACCAAAAGTTCAAAGTGTACACTGCCTTGTCTCTCTGATCTATCAAGAGCAATATTTTTCCCAAAAGCCAGACATTCCACCATCACTCCAACATATTGTGTCACATTTAAGAATTTAACAAAAACCAGCGGGGAAAGATAATCCAACTGCTTTTTGAAAGGGTAGTAGCCAAGAGAAAATCCTTGTTTAGGGAAGTATTTGATCTGGTCTAGAGGTCCTAAATTATCATCATCTGCAGGATTCTGAAAATAATGGAATTTCAATTCGTTTGAAAAATATTAGCATTTAATATAACAATATTGTAATCACTCTACAACAAAAAACTTGACTGATTTATTACACCTAATATAATAAAACATACCTCTCCATGACAGTCCACCCAAACACGATCAGCTGTATAGTTTTGCTTGATATGTTTGGGTACTATATTTACATCAGAGATTTCATTCTCCTCCCAAACAGATGGTATCCATCCAAAAATCTAAATTATAATAAAGGGCAATATTAATTGAAAAATGTAGGAGTCAAAATCTATCTACACAGATATCTCAGTAAAGCATACTAGATAAAATGACCATAGCAAAGAAAGTTACAAACAATATAAACCTTGTTTAACTTCAGCAAAATGCATGGCTGACCATCCTTAAATCCATAATAATTATCCTCATTGCATTCCAGGGTGAGATTCTCAAAATCAAAATTGCAAGCTTTATCACCATCTGTTCTAGGTTGAGTAAGATCACTGCAGTTTACTCTATTAAGGCTTTCTTTCTTATAAGCTGCAACATACAAAAATGTTAACATACTATACTGATTTTCTTAGAATTGAAATAAATAATCAACATTAATATGTAAGATATAAAAGAGCACAATATGATTAAAGAAATAGAAATAAAGCTTAATTACCAGCAAGGACTTTATTAATGCTGTCTACATAATTCAATGTATCATTCTTTGATGTTCGTGCATATATCAGCGTGGTTTGAATATCAGGCATCGGCTGGTACCCCATACCTAGATTATGAAAGAAAAAAGATACATTGAAAATGCACAAATAAAAAAATTACACCAATGAACACACGTACAATGCAACACTATTTGTTACACCAATTCAGTTCATGACATTTAAGCAGACTATAAGGTCCATACGTAAATTTATTTATAATGAGCCAAAAATCAATAAACAGAAGTAAAGTACACAGTCAGGTGCTAATTACCAGGATTTCCTTTGAGTAAACTACTATCTCCTTGCAGCCTTGGGTTATCCGTATCTATCGTCTCGTAGAAAACAGCAATTGTTGCAATGAAGAATCCAGCAAGGCATCCATAAAATACCAGGTAGAATAGTCCAATTTCAGCTACAAATCGTCAGAGGAACAGATTTTTTAAAAAAATGAACTTAGTCATTATGTAATAACTAAATTTAAGTACCTAACTTTTAAAATGATAACCAAAAATTAAGCCTCAAGAAATTATAAAAATGCAATTTTGGAAAAGCAAATTTTTAAGCCTTTAAACAAACTAAATAACTTAAAATTAATTTAAAAGTTTGCAAACACTTAATGTATTAAGCATGTGCAAGTCTAAAAATATAAGGTGAGGCATGTTATAAAGTTTAAACCCTACATACATAATTTTTTTTTTAATGAAATGGTTAGCCATTAAAAGAACAGATATGTTAAAATTAAGTGCAGAAATAGGCAGTTGTTTTAACCCCTTAATTACCATCTGATAACTAATGTGTGTGCATTATGTTGCGTTTTTTAAATAATTATAAATAAGTTCTGATAAGAGAAAATGCAAAGGTATTAAAATCTATTACACTTCAATCTGAAACTTTCTAAAAGAAGTATATATTTTGTAAAAGAAGGGGGAGGGGAAGCTAGGTTATGTAAAATAAGGAAACAGTGCTTATTTTGTATGAACAATAGCAACCTGGCAAGCTATGGTTGAGGGTTTGGTAAAAAATGAAAACTTCACCTGATTTATGAAAATATTAATTTCCTAATACATTTTTTTTAAAAAAGAGAACAATTATGTAATAAATTTATGGCAATTAAGGGATTAAGATTGTAAAACTGCAAAAATGTTATTTTTTAGAAAATTGTTGGAGTTAAATTAAATGTAAGTCAGTTATTTAAAAACATATAAAAATGAAAATAGTGACTGAAAACCTGAAACAAAATTGAAAAACTGATAATAAAATAAATGTAAAAAAAAAAGTCTTTAAAAACTAACCCCAAAGTACAACTACAGTAACTCACCTCTTACAAACAGTGTGCAATCACAAAAAGATAAATTACTGGAGTGCACCGGAAAACTGCAAAAACGGAGTTAAGCTTTCAGCCAATTATAATTAAAAATCAGATTGGAAATGGCTTCACAAACTTGATGATAATCGGCTATACACAAAGCATTTTGTACAAAGTAGCTGATACGAAAAGGGGGTAAAAGCTGGATCCAAAGAGATGTGAAGCTTTGACAAATATCTGAAAATCAATTATTCATGTTTAAAGAGTTAGGAATTTTAAAAAATGTAAATTATAATGGGAACAATAAAGGGTAAAATGCAGCAAAATGTGCCATGCACAGCAGCGCCTTAAAATTTGAAATTATAGCTTTATTAAAGCCCAAAGATAGCCAATCAATAATTTCAATATTTAGGCACCCTTTGTTGGTTAAGAATTGATTTCTTACTAAGCAGCCATTGCCCTAGCACCATTTTGAAATTCTGCCAAAACATTCATACTATACATGACATTGCAAGCTTGCAGTTTAAAAAATACATGCATAACCCTTAATTAAAAAGAGCAAACAGTGTTTGTGTTCAAAGCTTATTCATTATGACAAGGGTTTCATTTAACACACTAAATGTATCCCAGCCAATACAAATTATAACAAATTCAACAATGATGCATTCAACTCTAAATCACTGGTGGAAAAAATGTACAAATATCCTCTAAGACAATGATAAAAGGCAATCAGGAATTAAAAAAGCAAAGAATGCCATGGGGTCGACTAAGGCTAACCTAAAAAGGCCTTTGATCAATTTTTTTCAAACAAAAAACTTTTCCCATTTGATTAATACATAATAAGATTTATCACTTGAGAAATGATGTTTACCATGGTAATGTAAAATCTTTGCAAAAAAAAACAACAAACTTTTACACTTGCTTACACTTGTACATGTTTTTTTAATTATGCTTTGACTTCACTCAGAAAATTTGACAACTATATGTAATTAATTATATTAGTGGCCCAGTATTTTTCACTTGAGAGTAATCCTTAATGCAAAAAATCAATTATAGAATAAGGTTGATAATGGTTAACCGGTCCCCCTTTTAATCAGGGCCGGTTAACTGCAACTTCAATAAGCATATTTAGCTTTTTGCATGGAGTTCATTTTTATTGTGTTAGATGCAGGGCAGCATACGAGACTAACTTGACATCAATTCGCTTTCGATATTCTAGTATATAAATAATATACACATTTTGACTATTAGTTAACTACAGCAAAGGAATGATTTTTAAAATTTTGTAATTTGCATAGTTGTTGAGGCACTGCACAAGAGCTAACACACAGTACGCGTTTGATGTGAACAGTGCTGCGACATTTCTATTTATATACAATTATAGTCTGTCTTTTTATAAATACAAAGGCATAGGACCAGTGGCCAATCGTCATTTCTTGATCACCGGTTTATAGGTTTTTTTCCCAGCATACTAAAAAGTGATTAGGGTGCGCCGCTTGGGGAAGTACCTATATTACAAGAGTCAATTGACAGACGTAGTAAAAATACCGGGCGATTAATCGGTCATCAAATTGGAGTTCAGTTTTTTTAGTGGCATTTTATTACCCTATTTATATCAAAACTGATATTTTCTTTTTAAAAATGTAATTGTTATGCGTTGGAAGGGGAGTATGGCAAGTGTAGCTCAAACTCTATTTGAACGGAGGGGGGGGGGGGGCAAAATCAAATTATTCTGCGAATTTGACGATTTAAAAATAATACGGTATTTAAATTAAATTCCATTTTATTATCACTGTTTATTCTGTAAGCTTTATAATTGTCTTATGTTTTAATTCGCACGTTGACCGGCATCACACACTTGAGAGGTAAACATGTCAAAGGCAAACGGGCAGGGCGTGGATTTTTTAATCAAAATACCTCGCTAACTTATATGAACCATTTAACTGGTCTTCTTATTTAGAACAATAATCAGGAATCCTATTTTTTTAAAAACAACATAAACCATCACTGTTTACTTAACCCTTTACTGGGCAGAATTTTTTCCACTTTCATCATCCAAACGAGCAAGATTTTTTTCCAATTTTAGAGATATTTAGGGCTATGTCAGTAAAAACTCTATATCTTAGGTTTAAGTGCAAATATTTAAATGAAATAAAATGAAAAATAAAGAAAAATGAATTCTCTTTTGATTATTTACCTTTTTTATACTTGCCACTCTTGTTTATTTTATAAATCCATGTCTTCCCAAAAAAAAAGTTCCACTTACGTTTTTAAAAAGTCCAAACAACCACTATTGAGACTATTGACAAGCACAAATATCCAGTCTGACTGAAAGATTTGATATTTGCATAATACTAACACTAATGTCACTATCAATCTCTTCCTCCAGCTCCAAGTACATTTTTCTCAACTCAATTTCTGTTAAATTTAAGCCTATAAACCCCGCTTCATCCCTTCATGAATCCTAACCATCCACTTTGAACACTCACCAAAAAAAAATTTGAAAAAAACGACGAAACACATCACAGAGAAACATGTGGAAATGTAGTTGAATCTATCCACAAAAGAATAAACAGGAAATCACATACTGGAAGTCTTGTGATTTGTAAAAAAAAAAAAACGAGATTTCAACTGATGGTATTACCGGCCGTTTTTGGATTTTATTTTCAATTTGCTGAATTGAGGGCATCAGGTAAAAGAGCTGAACGCAAGCAAGAAAGCAGGCTTTGAATTTGATGCCACCATCAGATGACGCAAGGCGAAAACATTTTAATAGTTCTCAAAACATAAGGCATATAGGGACTGGCAGTTAACCGGTCCTCTTTTTGAAATGTAAACCAGTCCTCAAAAACAAGCAGTCTAAAAAACCTTATTTTAGAACTAATCCACATCAATTACAACATGCAATTCAATCAATTTATCAGAATATAAAAATTAACTTTTTATAAAATTTGGTATGACATTTTAGTATTTTTTAGTTTTGTAGTTTATATGCTAATTAGTTTATTAATAAATTAATTATTAATTAAATTATTAGTCTTGGTAAAGATAATACTGCCAAATAATAAATATAGTAAGCTGATAATGAAATTATTTGCTACTACTACTATTTATGGTTTGGCCCATGACATTAATGACAACGTAGATTAGGCCTACTAATGATTAGTAATACAAGTTAAATAGTCATAAGTAAAAGAACCATATTAAGTGAGATAATTATTAATCAATTAGTTCACAGTATTCTAGTAAGAGACGTACAACTAGTACAAGTTATTAACAGTACAGTTACCTAAGACCTTGCCATCATTTTACAGTAGTAGTAGAGTAAGTAGCAGTACCATCAAGCAAGATGAACAATGCAATGGTAACATTGAACATTATTATAATAATAATGGCAATGGAAGTATGGCAGTATGGTTATGGAATAAATTTCAGTTCAAAGGAAGCCTATATGCCTATATTCAGTTATATACTGTTAAAATTGGCCCACAGACTTTTCTAGCCATTTTAATTATTGACATTGCCATTACACTAAATTGACATTGACTATTATTATGAATGAAATTCTGTAAAAAATTAAATTGACTGAGCTAAGACTAAGGCTTGTTAATACTGGATTTGGATTAGGATTTTCAATTTTTAATTGTTAAGCTCTTAACATGTCTACATTAACAAAAGCATCTTTTAAATCACATGATTAATCTTGACTATGCCAAGCCCAATGCTTTATTTAATATTAAATTAATACCACTGCAGTCATTGCTCATTAAATTAAATCATCTATTATTATTACCATTATTTAATGATTATTTAGGTCTTAAATAAAATGTTAAAAACAGAATCACAATACAAGAAACATGTTAGACCATTTAAACATGCTAATATAATACTCACCCCAGCTTCTTCCACCTCTGCCTAAAAATTCCTTAGTTTCCCCATTCCAGAGAAATAAACCCAGTGATTTCATACGCTGTGAGAATGTTGGTTTCTCCATTTTTTTCAACTAACACCGATAGTTTCCACTAGCAAGGAGACTATAACCTTGTCAAATACCCGGATGGAAGAACATCGAGGGGAACAACTCTTGGCTACTTATATTTTGCGTCATGTACCACGTGACATAATTTTTCATACGGTGATGTATTAATTTATGATATCCTATTTTTTATTCAACAAATTTATATACATAATATATTATATATAAAATTATACAACACCACCTAAAATCCACAAGGAAAGGTCATTTTATTGAAATGCCCCTGAATTTATATCATTTTAAGTAAGGTTTCTTCTGCATCATACAAATTTACAATGGGGCGTAAATTTTAAAGATACAATCAAAGATCGAAATGTTTAACTTTCCATTGGTCATGGCCAATGTCATTGCTGACACACGGTACCTATAGCAATTTGTTTTAATTAATGAGAACAGAACATTTTCTTCCCTATATTATATTTTAAATAATTCACATGTAAATCAATTCAGTAACATGTATTTATCTTTTAAATTCCAGGGCCTAAGGGGTTTTCAATAAAGTACGTCACACTATTTTTGACCATTTTAACTCCTGTCACAAACTGTCAATAATCTCGGACCCCACCCTCCATAAAAAAATTATTAACCCCCCTATCACAAAATGTCACACTTTCTTACAACCCCCCCCCCTTCAGGAGCGTGACTTACTATATGGACGACCCTAATAGTAGTTAGGTTTTAGCAGTAATAGTGCTAACAGGATATGTTTCACATTTTAAGGATATGTGTCACATGTAAAGACCTCTAATATAATTTCCCACATCAAGTCCTCTTCTGTATAGAAGGAGCGTCTGTAACAGATAATTTTGTATCGCCATATCGGGTAGCTATGTTTGTCCCATGAATAGTTCACATAACATGCGTTTTTATAGAATTTATTTTAGAAAAGCCAAATTTACATTTGGAAACTGTACGTTTTAAAAAGCACCGTCATTTGCAATCTCGAGCAGTTGAACTTCCTCTTGCACAGTCATGCTAGATTCGCCTGGTTTGTTGACAGATGTGACAAGGATCCACTCCATACCAGTTCTTTCCTATTATTTATTCGTGCCCAAAGAAGCTCAATCATAAGCGTCAGTAGTGTTTGTTAGTTAGGTACCCATTCGGAGCTGGTGACTCGGGGACTCCTTTGGTCACAGGAACAAATACTTGCCTTCGCATGGATTCGAACCCGTGACCACCGGTACGCCAGTCAAGCGCGCTTGCCACTCGACCACCGTATCCCGTCTGCACTCTTATCACAGCGCTTTTATGTTGGCGCTCTTTTGTTGTGCGAGATTTTGATGGGTCACCCATGTTGGAAAGCTGATTTATTTTAATACTTCAATTTCCGCTTTTTTTTTCTTTTGTGTGTGTGTGTATGTGTGTGTATGTGTATGTGTGAGTGTGTGTGTGTGTGTGTGTGTGTGTGTGTGTTTTTGTTCGTTCATCAACGATGATAGCACATGCGCCATTGTCGGCTACTACTGTAACTAGGAGCATTGAGGAAATAGCCGAAAATATTTAGATACAATTGTTGGAGAGGATTAATTCCTCACCGTGGTATGCACTTCATGCTGACGTATCTACAGACATCGACAACAAGGCAATATTATTTGTTTAATGTGAGATGTATTTATCATGAGGATTCACATGAGAATTTGTTTTTGTACTATCTTTGTCAGCCAACACCACGGGATCTGAACTGTTCAAGTCATTGGATGGTTATATATCAGGTTCTTTTTTGCCGGCATCTGCACAGATGGAGCTGCTGCCGTGACCGGACGACTGTTTGGGTTAATAGCTCGGATTAAGGAGGTTGCACCTCAGAGTGAATCTACGTATTGTATCATTCACAAGGGAAAATGTCATCAGAATTTAACATTGTATTGATTGATGTTTTTAAAGTTATTAACCACATCCGCTTAACTCGCGCCTTTGTGAGGAGATGGACGCAGAGCACATAAATAAGATGGATGTCCAGAGGAATACAGAGTATTTGAATTACGAGAGCCACTGCAAAGATTTCTCTCCGAGCAGAGGTAACCGCAGGCAGAGAATTTGTGTGAAAAGATATGTATGGGTCGCAAAACTTTCTTACCTGTGTGACAAGTTATGTGTCGCAAGACTTTCTTACCTGTGTGACAAGGTATTGGTCGCAAGACTTGCTTACCTGTGTGACAAGGTATGTGTCGCAAGACTTGTTTACCTGTGTGACAAGGTATGGGTCGCAAGACTTGCTTACCTGTGTGACAAGGTATGGGTCGTAAGACTTGCTTACCTGTGTGACAAGGTATGGGTCGTAAGACTTGCTTACCTGTGTGACATATTTAGCCAGTTCAATTAACTCAATTTGTCTCTTCAGTGAAAAATGTCAACTTTTTTTTAAAAGTTGGCTGACAAAGTAGCTGCTTTTCAAGCCAAACTAGATTTGTGGGAACGGCGAGTGAACAAAGGCATTTTGGATATGTTTCAAACATTAGCGGGGATTTTAGGCGAGACTGAGACTGAGCACTGTTTGTCACAGTTGGTGCACGATCACCTGTCTTTGCTTTTAAAAGACTTTGAGCGTTACTTCCCAACCACAAAAGACCCAAGAACTGGTATGGAGTGGATCCTTGTCACATCTGTCAACAAACCAGGCGAATCTAGCATGACTGTGCAAGAGGAAGTTCAACTGCTCGAGATTGCAAATGACGGTGCTTTTTAAAACTACGTTCGATAAAACAACTCTTTCAGTCTCCTGGATTAAAGTCATGCCACCAAAGCAATTAAATCTCTTTTGTCATTTCCAACATCCTATCTGTGTGAAGCGGATTTTTTTTTCTGGAGTGACAGCAACGAAGACAAAACAACGGGACACAATGGACACTTCGGGTGTCATTGTCTCCCATTACCCCCAGATGGAAACGTCTCGTTGCAGAGAAACAAGCTCAGGGTTGTCAATGATTTAACATTCTAGTAAATTAAAATATTAAATGATGATTATTTCACTTTTTGTGTAACTGTATTTTATTTTGAAGGCATGTTTAAGTACAATTAAATTAAAACTATAAAGTCAAAACCATAATAAATACCCGTATAAACAATCAACGCAGCCGCAAACTCTACACCCCACACCCCCACCCACCTACAACCCCCTGCCTCCAGATTAGTGGGCTGTGGTAAAATTATCAAACTTTTAGTGGTCCGCAGCATTGAAAAGGTTGGGGACCTCTGCCTTAGACTTCTTTCGAGTCTGCCAGTGCCAAATAAACTGAAACATCCATAATTTTACTATTGGTGCCACCCCTGGTGATAGTGTTATCCGGGGGAGTCCGCATCGCCTCTGAGTTCACCAAACGTTTTATTGTCACCAAAAACTTGTGAAAACCAATACGACTTATCAGCATATGCATCTTTGATATTTCATTGATACGACCGGGCCATTTTTAGTTGTTTGTAGGCATCGTGCACTTTTGTGTTATTAGATAATTAGACCCTTCTCAACTTAAACTGTCAACTACGTAACCAACTGTGCAATAAAGCTTTACATTTTTTAATTTTTACATTTTTGACATTTAAAAAAATCGTCTCTCATAAAAGTGTGCTTTGGCAAATGTCAACAAAAATATATAGTCTATTACTTTTTAAAAATGCATATTTAACTTGTTGGTCCTCCAAGAATTTAGGTTGCCAGATAAATAAATAGCTCAGGGATGAAGGTAGGGGCAAAATCAATGCAACTACCGGACAGATTCTCCAAAAAGAATAGTCAGCTTTTCATTTTGACACCGACTCAGTCAATTACTTTTACTTGTCCATTGGAAACTACTAACTACGTTGAATTTGATTCTTTTATAAACAAAGAAACAAACTCGGATATACAGAAATCCCGGTAATGGGAAAGTAAAGTAGAATATAGTATAACTATTCAGGTACATAACAGAACAATAGTAGAGTAGAGTATAACTATAGTCTTTAGTAGAGTTTTTTTTTTGGTCACCCAAACTGTTTCAACTGGACGTCACCATGAACCCCCCCCTTTTTTTTTTCTTTGCTGCTCATTCGTTTACTTGATAGTATAGATTAGATGCCTCAAATTGCAGATCCCTCGCATATTTTAATGCGAGCTTGATGAAAGGCATTTATTTTGGCTTATAAACTATTAGCTACATTTATAACTTTATTTTCACTAATTCTATTGGTTTTTGCTTGTTAGCTGACGGAGGCTTTTGCCGAGCTTTTTATCTAGCCTCGTTGTAGTCACACACCACTTTTAAATGATTTCAACGAAGAAATGAGACAACACCCCCTATAGTGCCGTACACACACTGGAGTACACAAACAAGACACGCAGATTAACTGGCAAAGCACACTCACAGTAAAATTATTACGTATCCTATTTAACCCTTAACCGTTTCCGGAAGAAAAAAAAACAGTAGAGGGGGGATCGATATCTCATTAATCATTCTTTTTCCTTTGCGATACTAAGTCTTTCAACGTTCCATCAATTTTAAAGCCCTCCCTTACCCCTCTTGAATGCTTAAAATAATATGACAGAGCGTCATTGCAGATTTCAATTTAAATAGGCCAACCATTTTGAAGAAATTAGCTTTATAAGCAAATCAAAAGAGAGCAAATTGTAGCCCTATTAAAGAATTAGTGTTAAATTCTATAATTGAAGTTCTGTGTTTCCCTCCTCCTATTAATAGAATGCTTGTAAAACGATAATTAGCTATTTAATTACATTTTATAACAATATTTTTCCTCACTATATTTCTTTATCATCGAAAGGTAATTGTCTCAAAGTTCCAATGCAAAACGACTGTCAAATGAGCTTCTCTGGGCTCACTTGATGTTTTGACAGGGGCGGATTAAGAGTGCACGGGGCCCCGGGCTGCAATCAAACGGGGGCCCTATCCAGCCAGCATCCTTAAGATACAATGATTGTTAACAGCTAATATAAGACTGTAACTCAATATTAATAATGAAAAAAAACGAACACGAAGAAATAACTGTTTGAAGTGTTCGCGGTATGTTATAATTGAGTGTGAAAAAAAACTTTATCTTCCCCTGCTGGGAATCGAACCCGACACCGGTGGCTTCACGAGCCTGTACTATCTCCACACGGCCAGCGGAGCTTCTCTAAATTTAAAAAATATGTACTATATTTTATATTATGCGAAGTGAGCCAAGTTAAGTTTTTCGATTATTAAGTACTATCAATACTATCAAGTCTGAACGCGATCAGTTGTATAGATAATATTTATTCATTTATTATATTTTCAAGTGTTCGTGCAAACATTTGTACACTTTTATTATAAAATATAAAAAGTTTTGGGGCCCCCAAACTGTCGGGGGCCCCTGGCTTTAGCCCGGTCAGCCCCCCCCCCCCTTAATCCGCCATAGTGTTTTGACACATTAGATGATAGAGACAAATGATTGAAGGATTAATTACGGGAAATAATCAAGTGGTTAAAAAAGTAATGCTGTAAACTTTTCGACAAAAAACATTAATTGGATAGTCGAAAGCTGTTTAAGCTATTCAATACTAAAGAGATCTTTACAGAAGGGCTATAGCCTATGAGCCGACAATCGGCCTGGAATGGGTTGCCTGCACAAAAAAGGAAAACCAACACCATCAATGATCAAGATTCAAAGCTGTAAAAAAAAAAAATACAACTTCAGACGTAAATCATTGATCACGGATAATCTTAACACAAGTTAATTAAGACAAAATAATATTCATTCTGTATAGACTATAGAAAAAACGTCTGTATTGTAGTATTGTATTAAGTATAGAATAGACAAAAAAGTAGGCCTACAAGTACAAGAAAAAACATTGTTATTTAAGCGTCGTAACTTGTCGCAAAAAATAAAATATTCCATAAAAATGTAAAGCAAAGACAAATTATCCCAATCTACATTTATAAAAAGGACGGTTGTAATTTTGATGCCTTCTCGCTGAACTGTAACATTGCTACGCAATGGAAACTAAGACTTTCACCCAGCCATATTCGTAGATAATTTAATATATCGATACCTTTTTAAATTTATGATTACGGTTCTGTTATGGTGGCAGTAAGGACGTCGTTGACAGCGGAATTATAAATAAATAAATATATTTTAATAATTATTTTCCAAACAATAATAAAGGTTGACTTTAACGATATAATACCTACCTAATCTATCAAGGTAAACATTGAAACTCTAGGACTTAGACCATTGCCATAATAATGTTAGCACTGTGCGTTTAAGTTGTTCACTGACTTCACTTGACTTGGAGTTGAGTTGGCGAGTTGGAGGACTTGGACCTGTTAACACTTAACAATATTAACAGAACTGAACTGAATTGATTGAATTGTGAATGTGCGACTTTGAACATTTTATTTAGTGATTAAGCCCTGTATTTAATATTTTATTGAACTATAACATATTATATGATTTATATAATACGGAGTGTCTACTGCTACGACAAAGTAACGGCAGACAACCCGCGCGGATGTGGCTGGTGCTACGACATGTCGTAACGCCAGCAACATCCGCCCGGGTTGTCTGCCGTTACGACATGTCGTAAACAATTTTGGTAAAAGCGGAGATAGCCGACCCCACCGCCAATATCGGCGGCCATCTTGTTGCTAAGGCACGTGACCGCCGTGACCTTTGGAAAAGTAGTGCGAGCCCCGTGAAATCAGAGGGGTAGGGGAATCAGGGATTCTAAAATTGCGCAGTAGTTTTAGCTACCGGCAAATTTAAAAAAAATAAATTCACGGGGCTCGCATTACTTTTCCGGCGGTGCCGTGCCATAGCAACAAGATGGCCGAAGGATTGGGGGGACATTCTAATATTTTAAGGAGTATTTTTTAGCGTTTTATTACTTAAAAGCAAAATAATGGGTACTCACCGATCAGGCATCGGAATCACAACACACTTTTTAAATCCTTTTAGAAATTCACGCATTAGATCACTGCTGCCACTATTAAAATTGTATAGCTATACCTAACCCAAACCCTAAAATTGAAATCTTCAATTTTCTGAAATTGATAACTAAACCTAACCTAAGAACTGTCTTGGACCGTCGAGATGAGGTTCTGAATGATTGCTGGGACCGTCGAGATGAGGTTCTGAATGATTGCTGGGACCNGAAAATTCTAACAAAAAATGGCTAAAAAATGGCTACTTACAAAAATCCCGCCAGTTAAATAGCAGCACTCCTTTCTTTCTAAATGAGCACAAGAAATAGTTCTTAGATTATACTCATTTATACGCTGCGCGCAAGAATACAAATGCAATTATGACAATAGACATATTATTTACATTTTACCGCAAGGGGAGGTAATAAATAAGTAAGAAAACAACAAAATTCAAGGGAAGCAACTCCTGTGCATAGCAACCGGAAGAGACGCGACGCTGGGGTCGGAGTAATCCGTTTCAGCCACAATTTTCTGTATTTTCAATTATGCTATTACTAATACTTAAATACTAAACTATAATTCTCATATAATGAAATATCATGATCACTAGATAAGCTTATTAATGAATTTTAAATGATTAAAAAAAAATCTAGATTGAGCCATTAAATGAAAAACAGTTATGAATTAAAAAAATTACACTTTGTCAGCAGCTTCGCTAGATCAAATGATAGTACGGTTGCTTCGGAGATGATATAATGCTATCGATAGTGGGATCGAATCCTGCTGCCGTCTTGTTTTTTTTTTTTAAATTTCATTTATTATAATTTTTTTTTTTTAAAATCATAATGAGTATGCTGATAATTTTTGTTATTATTCTGAAAAGCAGATACGTTGAATAAATCTGTTAAAATGAAAATATTTAGATTTTAGACATGTCGTAACGCTAGCAACATCAACCGGGTAGTCTGCTGCTACGACAGTCGTAAAAATGTGATATGTGCTTACTTACAGTTACGACTAAAGCTGTATTTAATTATGCTAATACTACTATTTTTTTTTCTTTCTTCTTTTGATTCGTGAGTTGACACTCAGTCGGCATCATCAACGAAGAAGGTGAGGCGTGAGTTTAAAAAATGACTTTAAGCCATCACTGTTACTTAATTGTTTGGAAGATATTTTTGAAACAATATCTGAATTGAAGGCATCGCGAAAAAGTTCTGAACGCAAGCGGGGGAAGCATGATTTGAAGCCATTGTCAGACGAAGGAGGCATAGTGAGTGCATCGTACCCCGCAGACTTGCTCGTCATAAAAAGTGCAAAGAGAGGCAGGAGGCGGGGTGATGAGAAAACGGACACAAACAGCAACACGAAGTAATAGTACTAATAGTAATAGGGGGGAAAAAAGGCGAGTAAACGAGGAGTCCTGTGCGGTTGTTATTACCTGCCCCCCCTCCTCAATAGTAATAGTATTAGTAATAGAGTGAAAATGAGGTAGAAGGATGAAAGGAATGGTTTCCTGTGACAAGTCTGCACACGGCACATTTTATTATTCCACACGAAACGAATTATTTTAGGCCTACATTCTTGCGATTGTGCGCGAATCGTTGCTTGAGTGAGGATTTTCATTTACGGCTTTAGGCTTTACGGTATACTAAATTTTAATGGATCGGCATCACTTACACAAGTATACTATAGTATAGCAAAATCGGCTGATATATTTATAATTGGTAGACCAATATTATATTAAAATTAAATCTATTTAAATAATTTATTTAAATAAATTTAGATTTTAGAATTAATGCACACACAAATAATGTCGTCTTATAATATATATGCGTATAGTATACAATATTAAGAAGAGTTTTTTAAGATTTAATTCTTTCCAGGTGTCTACTGCAAAGAGTGACTAAAACTAGTCGTAGCAGAAGTTGCTTATGTCGTAGCACTAGTTTCCTGACTAGCGCTACGACATGTCGTAACGCTAGCAACATGTCGTAACGCTAGCAACATCCGACCGGTTCGTCTGCTGTTACGACAATCTTGTCGTAACGCTACCAACATCCCGCCGGATCGTCTGCTGTTACAACATGTCGTAGCACTAGTTTCCTGACTAGCGTTACGACATGCATGTCGTAACGCTAGCAACATCCGACCGGGTCGTCTGCTGCTACGACAAAATTGTCGTAGCGCTAGCCACATCCTATATAATATCAGTGTCTTTGTACTTTGTTCAGCATGTGACAAACACTTAAACTTAAACACAGTTGAGTTTACACTTACACAGTATCAGTAGTGCTTGAACTTGTCTTGTATTTATTACTATTTATTACTATGTATTAGGTAATTATTAATTTATTATTATTGATTATTGCATTATTATTAATATTATTATAATTAATTAACATTTAATTTTAATGCCCCAGAAGGTTTTTGGCAAACTTCCGCCTCATTCCTCAAATTGTGTAAAAGTATGTATTTATAAATACTGGCTTCTCTGTTAAAAATAAGAATGGTTATTTTACATACTATAACCAAAAGACCATCTTGAGTTTAAAACTATTTTTACCTGAAGTTTATAACAATTATTTTTATAATAAAATATCGCAAAATTGCATCTTAAAAAAAGCCCTGTAAAAACAACAAAAAACTTCGCAAATCGAGCGATAACATTAGCGAGGGAAACATCCGCCATTGCTGGAAGTCGAATACGTCATCTTTCACGCACTAAAGAGTTTTTACTTTCTGTGATTTCGTTTCTAAAGAGTGTTCTATCAAGGCGCGCATTACCGCGCTTTGGGGCATTAAACGTTAATTATTGGGAAATTTCAGTAACTGAATCGGTTGCATTACTTTCATGTGCTGTATAGGCATAAGCACAGGCTTTGTGACTTTTTCATGGTAGTTCTTAGATAGGAAAACTCATTCAGTCCTCTCATTCAGTCATTGGGTAATATTCTGATTCAGGTCCAACTATTCTGAAAGATCTATAACTTGCCTTAACAACAGTGTATTTTGATACAATGACCTACTGATCACACTAAATTCCACCTTCTAGTTTCTAGGTGCAATTTTTTGTGCAAAAAATATTTCTTTACTCTTGGTAGTGTCTTAATTTTTATTTTAACATTTTTTGATCAAGGTTTTGTATATTAGATTGTTAGTAACCTGGTCTGAAAATTTTGTGCAATTTATATTACAAAATAAAAAGTTGTTGATGATACAATTATAAGCAAAATTGAAAATGGGGTGGAATTGTAATTATTAGAAACAGACCATAAACCCATAACCTGTCAATGCCCATAGGTCAAGAGGTCAAATGGTTAAGTTATATAAATTTCTATCTATATAAATATAGGAAAAAGACAAGGACCACATTGATGCCCATTTTGTGCACTTGTGCACGTTATCCAGCCCTATTAGTGAAATTTTAGGGGGAAAATAATGCCCTTGACAGATCAGAAAGACAGCCCAGTTTGCACTGAATTTAGACAAAATTTGTTCTTTACACTTTTTAATTTTTTCTGCTTGCTTTAAATTGCTTAAATAGGCTGAAAAATGTCTTCCGTTCCCCTCCATATATTAGCATTTTCCCAAATGTTGGATCACTTTTACCGACCACCATCTTTGTCACTTGCATAGTAACAAATGATTTTGGCCTGGCCATGATAATGATAATTTAACAATATTTATCTTAGTATTGGTTAGTGTTGGCATCTGTTGTTCAGTTCAGTTCCAGTATTATTTATGCTGAGTATAGTCTGATTATTATAGTGATACTACCAGTAATAGTAGTAGTTATTCTGAAATAGTTTTTAATAATTGAGATTGTTGTTGTCTAGTTTGATAATATGGTACAGGGGTGTCCAAAGTCCAGCCCGTGAGCCAAATGCGGCCCACAATAAAATTTTGACTGGCCCATGGCTTTTTTTCTTTACAAATGATTATTGAAATTGGTTTTTACACAAACTATTTTGCTCTATTTATATTTCAACACATTTTATTTTTTGTGAGTTACATAGTGTAAGAGACACATCTTTATTGCCATTATTTATCAATTTTTCCTATTTTATAATGATGGAATAAGATATTTTGTAAATCTCTATAATCGCTTTAGTGATGTTTACTTTTTCCCCCACACCAAAATATCACGCTTACAAGTAGGGATGTGACGAAGTTCAAATTCGGATTTGAATTGGAAAAATTACCGTTTTCAGATTAAACACGGCCTTAGAAATCGTAACTAAAATTAAAAAACTTAGAGACTTTCAAAAACCTGAAATAAAGAAAACAGATAAAACTAAATTCCTAGACCCTTACTCAGCTGTCCATAGATTAGACGTCGTATTTAATCATGAACGTATTTTAGATACACCTCTCTCACGAAATCGTATTCATCCGAGGTTTCTAAACCTTGGAATAGATATGAATGGATATATAATAGCGTTTTAGTTTGTGTTTACATGAAAATATATTTATATAGTAATGGATAATAACATGTAGAGTACATACATACACCAGTACAACTTATTCTAACGTTAAAAATTCCATTCCGCCATTCCAATCCGCATTCTCATTCCGAGGTTTAGGGTGTCTAGTTTTCATCCTGTATTCTGCTGTAAACAAGTAAAATGGCAGTTGAAATTAAGAAATCGAGTATCGTATGGGATTTCTTTGAATTAAAAGTACTTTGGTGGAATTAAATTCATTCATTTTGTTTATCTTTTTAAACTACAATATGCATTGTTTTTGAATTACTTATTTTTTTAATTAAAAATCCTTCTTGTTATGGGGGGCAAGGGACTGACACCTTGGTATACTCCCTTTTATAGCCAAGTGTTGACCAAATCCGCATCCGCATTCGAATCCGACGGATTTATATTTGACAAATGCGAATCTAACGGATGCGGATTTTCATCAGCTCCGTCACATCCCTACTTACAAGCAAGTTCAAGCAACATAAAATAAATCAATTATGTAATTAAAAAAGCAGGTAATTCAGTCTTGATGGATGTAATTTTTGTTTGTTATCTCAATCTGGCCCCCAATTACTTATATACTGCATGGAATATGGCCGTCTTTATAAAAAGTTTGGACACCCCTGGTATGGTACATTTATCAGTGCACATCAGTGGTTAGATAGGATACTTGCAAAAAATTACTAGGGTTTTTAGTCTATAGGTCTATTGATACTATGGTCCAATAGCCTACAGATTCCCTAAAATAAGAATAAAGACTATAATAAAGGCTACTATAGACTACAGGCAGCCATAGTCTCAGCTTTAGTCTATAGTAGTATAGCCATAGGTATAACTAAAACTTAAATAATCCATAATCATTCAAAAGTACCATTGTCCATAGTCCTTATGGTAGCTCCAAGTTTAAGATCTTGTTTGTAAGAGTAGACAAGCCTGACTGAAAATTTTGCATTATATTGAAGTTATATTGAAGTTGGAAGTGACAGTTTTTAATATATAGCTTTAATTTTTCATTGACATTGATTCCAAAGCTATGGTTGTACATGTGAAAAAGTGGGGATTATTCTTTTATATCTATTAATGAGATATATTATGCAGTTGGACCTCGCTAAGTTCTTTAGTGGAAAACCTCACTATATTAAATTAATTGTTAGGTTCCGGCCAAATTCTGCGGCTATAGTGCCTATTTTCCCTAGCTCGAATACTCAATAAGTCGATTTTTTTTGGGGTCCCTTTGAGTTCCTCTTAGTGAGGTCCGACTGGGGAAAATTTTTTATGAGACATATCTATAAAGGTGAAGATTTAGTATAACAATGCAATGGCATTACCATTTAGCTTATTTTTTTTTCCTGCAGAGATACCATTGGCTCAATTTTTAAGTCGACATGCCATGGACCCATCTCGGAATAACTTGCCTCTACAATTCAATGTAAACAAGAATAAACCCCCCATGCCAATTATACGGACAAACTCAGAAGGAAAGGACGGTAATAAAATTGAATTTCTGGCTTTAATTTGAGCAGAAAAACAAAATGAGATGTATGGTTAAAGAATTTTGTTTCTGAAACTAGATTTCCAGTAGCAATAGTTAATAGAGCTAATGTTTAAGCCATGATAATTTCTTATCATTTCTTACACATTTTAGATACTCATTCTTTAGAGAAGATTATTGCACATTCATATTTGAATTCATATATCAACTTCCTTGTTCTTCTGCATTCAGTCATTACTCAACAAATCTGTTTGATTATCCAGTTGAGATAGGTTTATAGCTGATTTTTAAACCATGATAATGATACTTTCTTATCTTATCTTTTAAATTTCAGAGGCTTCTTCTATACAGAAGATGATTGCTTTCTATGCTTATCCATGTTTATGTTGAGTCTTGCATTTGTAATCGAGATTTAAATGTTAATATTCTGTTGGTTTTCCTTGTTTGTTCAGGCAACCCACTCCATGCCCAAATTTTATTCCAAACATTCATGACGACCAAATAGCTTGTACACACAAGGAAACAATAAACCAGTTTAAGGAAGTCAGTCAAAGGAAGCCATTCTCATGACATTTCACCATAGTTAACTTTCTCAAAATACATAATATTTCTTACCTATATCTTGAATCAAGTAAAGGGCATTTATCTTGCAGTGAAAATGTGTGATATAAATTTTATCTGAGATTAACTTCAACAGTAGTATTTAGAAAAAAGAAACACTGACATCGACTCACAAAAATTAAAAATAATAAATTATAGGATTTGAAATAGGGAAAAAATGGAAAGTATTTGGCTTACTTTGTTGGAAGTTTAAGTTGAAGAGAACCTATGAATATTTGATTGTGAATTAATATTGGTTGAGGCCTATGTTCCCTATAAGCTGCACAGCCACACAGGCACCTGACCGCTACCATGCAGAAGTTTAAAACTACTGCGCAGTAAATTTAAAAAAAAAACAGATGCTGAGCAACTATGCTCACAAGCATTTTTACTTTGCACACAGACCAATGAAACTTAGAGGGAACACAGCTTGAGGCAAGGTTAAAAATTATACAGTCAGACCTCTCTAAGTTGAACTCAAAGGGACCAGAAAAAAAATCAGACTTACAGAGTTTTCTCGTTAGGTAAAATGGCTTAATAGTTGCAGACCCATCATGGACAATGTTGATATTACTGGCTAGAAAGCTTGACAGGAAAGAGAGGCAGTGTTTGATGTTTCATATGAAAGGAAGCCAACTTGCTTTGAGATACCAAAACAGGCCGGTTTGGAGGAGACACCTTCCCCCACTTTACTCTCTCTACAGTGGGATGGTGGAAATAAAAGTTTTCTTTTTAAAATGAGTCACAGCGTGCAGCAAAGGGAAGGACATTTTTGGTACTTGCAAGAGTCACTTAATCGTAATCCCTTATGGAATGCACTGAGATAAGAATATGCGTCAATTTACGTGGCTCAATGGAACACATTTTCTGAAATGTCACCCCAGAATAATAACACCAATGCCTTGGAAAATTTAACTAAGGGAGGTTGGAAGCCAAAAATCTTAGAGCTAAGGAGATCTAAAATACATTAGCCTTATGGAATTCGGCCGGGACCTAACAATTAATTCGATGTAGGGAGGTTTGGGACTTAGCGAGGTTTGACTGAATGATTATTTTTAATGTGACTTTTTACTCTGGTCAATATTTCCTTATATCATGTCAATTGACAAATATCATAAGAACATACCTTAGTCTGAACCTGACAAAAATCATAACAACATACCTTACATGTTTATGTGTTAGACGGAAGCTGGCAAAAATCATAACAACATACCTTATATGTTTATGTGTTAAACTGAACCTGACAAAAATCATTACAACATACCTTACATGTTTATATGTTAGACTGAACTTTTCTTTCTTCTTTCTTGACAGATGATGTAACTTCCAGCACCAACCAAAACATGATGACAGGTAACGAGAATGGCAGTGACCAACAACAACAACAAAATAACATGATGGGGGTCTTTAATTTGCTGGGCCAGATGGTGGGACCTATGGGTGGAGATCCAAACATGATGATGATGGGACCAATGAACTTTAATAATGTGAGTAAAACATTGCAAGAAAATAATTTTAAAATATTTCATAAGAAATCAACATAACAAATATTTGATTTTTTTGTGAGTTAACATATCGGTAATTGCAATACCTCATTGTCCATCATGGTATATATATATATATGTGTTAATCTATGGCGGATTAAGGGGGGGGCTGAGCTGGCTAAAGCCACGGGCCCCCGACGATTTGGGGCCCCCAAACTTTTTATATTTTATAATTAAAGTGTACAAATGTTTGCACGAACCCTTGAAAATATAATAAATTAAATAAATTTATAAACATTATCTATTAAACTGATTGCGATTCCAGAGTTGCGAAGTCTTAAGTGCCAGATTTTCCCAGCCAGGAGTAAAAAAAATTCCCAAATTGGGCTAAAAATTCCGAAATGCATTAAAAATTTGGGGAAAAATCTGAAAAATGGCAACTTTAATTAAATGCTTTCGCATTCATTTTAATGACTTTGACTTCCAAATTAAAAAATAATAAATATTTTTGCATTTTTAAGGCAATTTTTAATAGGGTACTTTCAATTTTTATTTAATCTGTACGTTTTTTTTTAACAACTTGGCTACAAAGCCAAAATATAGATTATACTTTTAAATTTTAACATCATGAAGTTTAAAAAAGTTATTTGGATACTCTTGTAATTTAAATTTGTCTGTGATTGATAAAAATATATTTTTAAAAATGAATGTTTTGAAATTTATTAATAATGAATCAATCATACATGGTTACATAGATTGTTATATGTTTACATATTATTAATGATTTGGTCCTTTATATGTAACAAACATTTTATGATGATTCGGGCTCAGACTAATTAATTATATTATTTAATAGTAATACATTTACACAATCTGACTGTAAACTGTCTGCAGTCTACTGTCAGTGACAATGTTGGGAAAAACCTAGCAAAAACGTCAGGAAAAAAAACTAGATCCGAAATAAAAAANAAAAAACCTAGACACGCTAAAAATAAACAAATATGACGTCAAAGAGCCTCGCACCAACACAAAAAAAGTATTTCTTATTTGAAAATGAGCATGTTTGAAATTATTTCATTTTATTTTCATCCAAGAATGTAATTATTTTCTTTTAAATTGTCAATCTCAAAAATTCCCATATGTTAGGCAAAATCCTTATAAATTCTTAAATTCCCATTTTAAAAAGCTTGGCTAAAAAAAAACACGATTCGGGAAATTTCTTACGACTTCTTAACACTGCGCGATTCAGACCTAACAGTCTTAATAATCTATAAAACTTGGCTCACTTAGGGTATATAGTATAAAATATAGTTTATATTTTTAAAATTTCTCAATTTAGACAAGCTTCACTGGTCGTGTGGAAAGGGCATAGGCTTGTGATGCAAATGGTGTCGGGTTCGATTTCCAGCGGTGGAATGTAAAAGTTTTTCTTTTCACACTCAATTTTTAACACACCGGCGAACATTTTATCTTATCTTATCTTAGATATACAGACGCTCCTTCTATGCAGAAGATAATTGCGTCCACAGACCATGAGAGATGATCTGTTGGCAAGTGATGCAGCGGTCACAGGCCACGGCTATAGGGGTTCCACGCATTACCCCAGCCGCCTAACTATTGTCTAGTTAGGTACCCATTCGGAGCTGGGTGACTCGGGGACTCCTCAGGCCCCGAGAACAAATCCTCACCTTCGTGTGGATTCGAACCCGTGACCATCGGTATGACAGTCGAGAGCGCTACCTCTCGACCACCACGTCCCAGTTAAACAGTTATTTCTTCGTGTTCGTTTCTTTTTTCATTATTAAGATTTAGTTACAGTCTTATATTAGCTGTTAGCAATCATATTGTAAGGTACGCTGGCTGGATAGGGCCACCGTTTGATTGCAGCCAGGGCCCCGTGCAGTCTTAATCCGCCCCTGGTGTTAATAATAGTGAATTAAGATCAATGTTCCCTTTAAGCTGTGCGACTGTGCAGATATTTGACAGATGCCGCACAGCAGTTTTGAAAAACTGCACAGAAAATTTTGTAATAAATTGCATAAAAATGAATGTTGTACATCTTTGCAAAAGAGTATTTTTGCTTTGCACACAGACCAAAAAACCTTTGAAAGAATATTGGTTATTATATTAAGCACTTGAATGAATCTTAGACAATCCCATGTAATCAAATTAGACATCTTATCAGTGGCATTAATTAAAAATTTATTAAATAAACTAAAGACTCCTACCAGTACATTTATAAGAATAAAAAGAAGTTTTAAAATATTTTGATTGCGGAAACTTTGCAAATGTAATTATGTTTACATGGCAAGGATAACATTTTTTGAGATACTTAATTAAAAGTAAAACAACTGACCAATTATTGAAGTAAATATTGGTATTAAATTAAGAATAAAACAACTTCCCTAATTAAGTATTCAACTATTTCAGTTTGGCCTGATGGGACCAGCTCCGGGAGCAATGATTGGACCTGGCCCTATGGGCAGCTTGGGTCCACTCGGTGGTCCAGGGATGATGGGGCCACCACCTCACGGCATGATGGGCCAACAAATGCAAGTCAAGGAAATTATAAGGCTCAAATCATCTGTGTTGTACCCACCTCCGCCAGGTAATAAACATTCAGAATATAGAAACATTAGCATCTTCTTTTTGGCTTTCCATATAGGGGGGCTACAAATATGATAGTAATTTGTCAATACAACAGAATAAATTAAGCTGGTTAGAGTTGAAGTTTAAAAATATTCCTGTTATAGAGAGAGTCACTTTATTAAAATTTCACATTCTTTGTGTTTCTTTATAATTTGTGTTTTAGGAGCTCCACCAAGAAGTACTCGGGAGAGGCCCCCAGGATGTAGAACTATTTTTATTGGAGGGATCCCAGAAAATTCTACAGAAGACCTCTTGTTTGAAGTCTTTGAGAATTGTGGGCCTATTCAGAGCATTCGAATCAGCAAGAAGAATTTTGCCCACATTCGTTTTGAAAACATGGAATCTGTGGATAGAGCTTTATATATTTCTGGTAAAAGATTAATCTTTATATATTTATTTAGAGAAATACCTGTGGATAGAGCTTTATATATTTCTGGTACAAGTTTGATCTTTGTATGTTTATTTATAGAAATACCCGTGGATAGAACTTTGTATATCTGTTGTACAAGTTGCATCTTTGTATGTTTATTTAGAAAGCAAAAAATTGTGTCTGCGCATGATCTAAAAATACACAAGTAAAAAATTTTTTTAGACCCTGAATATATATTTTAAACTATTTTTCCATTTGCATTGTGTCTCAACCAAAAGTTTGGTAAAAATGACTTTTGATATTTAACCACCAGGCTACCGAATGAAGATCAAAGATTCTGATGAGAAGGAAGACACTGGCAGGATTCATGTGGATTATGCTCAAGCCAGAGATGATCAGTTTGAATTTGAATGTCACCAGAGGGCACTGGCCAGGGAAATGAGGCATCTTCAGAGGATGGAAGAGGAGCGACTCCGCCCACCCAGCCCCCCACCTATTACACACTATTCAGACCATGAAGCTATTCTTCTTTTAGAGAAATTGAAATGTAAAATTGATTTTTATAAATTTAATTTAAAAATTTTGGCCAAATATCTAAGTTAACTAATACAATCCAAAACTTGAAAATGTCAAATTAAATAATATTTAGTCGCATGAAATTTTATAGTTTGACTGCTGTGATTTATGTCACAAAAAAAAAAACGAGGACAGGTATAATTTATTGATTAATCTATTTTTAGCTGATGAAAACTTTTCCAAGGCCTCTCAGTTACTGATCACTTGGCTAGAGAGAGGAGAGTGCAACCGCCGCACTTCAACAAATTTTTACTCCATGGTCCAGAATGTTCAAAGTCACGTGAGGCGGCTCAACAATGAGAAGATGACAGTTCAAGAGGAGTATGAACATTACAAGATTCAATACCAGCAACGGGTGCAAGGCATCGGTACACAAAGTAAGTACCACTCGAATTTTTTGGCATGTGGGCTTGGTAAAAGAGATGATTACTCTATGGTCGTGGCATTCCAAGCTCAAGGAACTGACAGTCAACTCCCTCTCAAAGTAAAAGTAGACAGTGGAGTTGTCTCAACAATGAGAAGATGAGTGAAAAGGAATCTGGTAAGAATCTTCTACTGATTGAACTTGTGCACCATTTTATTTATGGAGTATGCATGAAGATGGACATTTTATTTGAAGTCAAGAGGTTGAAATGGTCTGAAGAAAGAATTTACTTTACTTTTTACTAGAGGTCTGCCTTTCTACAATCATTTACCCAGAGGTCAATTGAAAATAGCGACAGGGATAATTGGTTAGGTTTCTGTATCTGAAATTCAGGGACTGTAAGTAGTATCTTGAACACTTCAGGTAGCTGTTGACTGAATCTATCTATATGAGGATCAATTTTTTAAAAGTTAAACTTCGAATTTAATTTTTAAATGTCTTGTCCTAACAAAGTTTGAAAATCTATAAAAAAAATTCAAAAAAATATACCGTTTGGACACTAGCTATGTTACATTATTATGTATTTTTTAAATTATTGTACTTGTTTGTTGTCTTTGGTGAAACTAAAAGGTGAGAGTTATGATTTCCTATAAAACATGTATTTAAGAGGTGTATTCTCAGTTAACTCATACTATCCTAAAAATAAAAAAGACAACAGCCTGCAGTGTTAGGACTTTGTAAGAAAAGTTATAGCATTGATTATCTGTTACCTGGGTAGTGGAAGTACAGAATATTTAATTCATGCTCATCATAAGTTACTCTGTGGACTTAATGGTGGTGGCTCATCATTGATAAAAAATTTAACAAAGCTGCAGCTTATCTTATTCCGATATCTACTAATGTTTTTTTGTGTGGATATCTCATCCCATTACTGAGTTCTCTGCATTAATTCTATCTCTAGAAATGTATAGTGTTTTTTGGGGACCATGACTGTAATAAATAAATTGAAATGTTTAGTTTGGTATCACCTTTTGCATTTTGTAATGAAAGAATTAGTGAAATAGTACAGACTTGAAACTATTGATAAAGGCTATTAGAGATGATAATGAACAAGATAGAAGTTGAACATTCTTGACAACTAACTAAATGCTGAACATTGCTAAAGAAAAGCAAATAAATTAGATTTTTAAAATTAATTTTGGTTTTGTTAGGATACTTAAATTTTGATCTTTTTACCGCTCAGGTCAGTGAGTAAATTAATTATAATATATATATGCTTGTCAACTTAAAAAAAAGAAACATCTGATGGCTTAAGGTCAGTTTTGAGTGTACTATTTAAGTGAACCTATAACTAACCTTGAAGTCTTATTTATACAAGTGATTCTCATTGGAAATACAGGTGATTATTGCTATTTTTGTTTGGTATGATAATGTTATTAGTGAGTGTAGTAACCTATCAATGGCTAGCCATTGTTGCACAGTGTTTCCATGGCCTCTACATGTACCCTCCCACATTCAGTGTGTCAGGTAGAACGTGTACTGGCGGCAGCCCACAAACAAAAGTGCTGGGACCATTTCACCAAGGCTCAACGCAAGAATATTGATACCTGGCAACGCCAGGCACAGGTAGAGTAAATGTCCAGTCTCAGGCAGCAAGAACAAGGCATTGAATTTATTTTGGTCTATTTCTCTATATTCTTTGCAAATGTTTCAAACAAAACAAAAAGGAAGATGTTTTTCAAGGCGCAAGAAATTTTAAGCAAAAGATAACTCTTGAAAAAAAAAAAAACAACTTTGATTCTGTTAAAATGGTTTAAAGTTTTTTTTAAAAAAATGACTGACAAATGCCTTTATTTTTACTTGTGAAATTTTTCAATGTTACTCTTTTGTCATCTCTGGTCTGGCTAACTCTCCACAGAGGAAAAAGTTTGGAAGGGGGTGTGGGGGGGGGGAGGAACATCTTTCTTAATTCATTACACACCCAGGCTGTAATGTTTTAGGGTTCTTGTGTACTGCTTGTGAACTTTTCACTTATTGGAATTCACATATTCCACAAGGAAGGCTTGTATAATAAAAAATTGAACATAAGTAGATAAACCATGCAGTAAGAAAGGTTGATACTACAATAATGTCAATGCCTTGTTTTTGACTTGCATTGTTTAGTTATAAGCACTGCTTTACAAGTTTTACACAAAAATACCCAACAAAAGAAAAACAAAAAAACTCAATTTGATTAAAAGGGAATGACTTGTAAAGCCTTGCTATGTACACAAAAAAAAGTAATTTCTTCAAGAAAGCAAAAGAGCTGCTGGCGTTTTAACTATGACCCTAATAGGAGCTTAAGATCAAAAGAAATTATTTAAGTGCAGCAGGTGAGTAAGGAGATCTGGAGTCAAGAGAGCACACAGCAGCAGCTCCTTTACTTTGTGTGACTTTGATCAGTGGGTTTTGTCATAGTTTAAGGTAATCTATTTCAAAAATTTGCAATTGAAATGGAAGAATTTTTGTGTGTCGTTTTTTTATAAAGGTAATACAAATGAAGAATAAGTGGCTATAGATTCTATTCTAAATTATTTTTTTCTATGATAGAGTAAGGTAAGTCTGAGTAATAAAAACTTGGTAATATTGCCACATTCTAAATTTGGGGAGTGAAGTTTTTCAGAAAAATGAATGTTAAAGTTGTAACCAGGCCCCTCAAAAAAAGTGTCTGTTTTAATGGTCCACCTTAACAAAATTTAACAATTTGAAAAGTTGGAAAATTATTGATCCGACTACATTAGTAACTATAATGATTGATTTTATAGAGGTAAAATATAGTTTTATTAAACATTAAATTTTGGTAAGTTAAGGAACACAAGTAAGTATAAGCTGCAGGTGAAAATAGAGTTCAAGTCTTAATATTTTGAATAGTTCATATTTTAAATAAAGTAATTATGATATTTTGAAAGTAACTATCAACTTCAACTTACTGTCTTTGTAAGGCAGAGAGATGTAATACACACAGCATTCTTTGGATGAGTTTTTAGTATCTTAACTAAGAATTGCATTGTGTCCATTTCTGGTAAGAAAGACTTGCAAAAGGGATAAATCACAAAAATCTGGTGGTTAGAAATAACAGCTCTCTAAAACCTGGAGATTAATAAATCTGACAACATCATGGTAATTAGATTGCCCTATGATAATCAGTGTTGTGATATTCTCTTCTGTAAAACTTGAGGTAAAAATTCATACATGGTAACATTAAAATTGAATGCTGCCAGATAGGTTCTGAGGCTCCAGAAAACTGGCCATCGATGGTAATAATAAAAAAGCCCACCAGTGCAAGGTCATTTACTGTTTAAAAAAAGTGGTAAAATTTCTTTGTAAATTCTTAGTTTTAAATAGCAGTGTGCATTGTGCTCCAAAGGCAAAAAGATATGGGAATTTACAATCAAATGACGTTTGAACTACAAAAGGAACTGGTAAGAAACAGTTTGATATCATTGTGACGACAAAACACTCAGGTTTGAATATACTGCATTAAATTATATAACCTTACTTATTAATCAGCATTTTTTTCTTAAAGCTTTTTATCATAGAATATAATGTCTTATTTATTTTTAAAAAGAAAGAGGTACTACTTATAAAATGGCTTTTGTTGATTTAAGGTTACTAAACATTTTAAAATACTCTTCACTCTGATGAAATATGTTGTATTGCTGAGAGCATTTACTAAGAATCGAATACATCGTTAAACAGCATTTATTCCCCCCAAATTATAAATTTACATTTATGAATGGCTGGGACATTTATGACTAACTTTATCAAAAAATATTCCTAAAAAAATGTTAGGTACACGCTGCATAAAGTTTAAAGACGACCTTAGTTTGTAAGTTTCTAAGCAGAACTTCTCAAATAAATTGTCTACAGGAACTGCGAGAGAATGAAGAGCATGAAACAAAGAATACTGACGTAGGTGAAGATATGGACTTCTCTGATGATGAAGACTCTGGTCCTGTTACCAAGAAGAGGAAGACAGGTGCTCATTGTGTCACAGGTAAGGGGTCATTCATATATTACGTATGCAAAATAAAGTACAATTTGTTTTATTTATTTCATGTGCGTTGGAAAAGGAGCGAGGCAATATTTGATACACACTCTTTGTTGGATCCCTCTAAATATTATTATTAAGGAAAAATACGGACAGGACAGTAAAACTGTCTTTTTTTTTAAAGGGTTAACCAGTCCTCGCAAACGAACTGACTTGACAATATTTGATAACATGTTGTTATAATACTTTTAATACATAAAATTAAATATTAATCATTTCGGTTTACATCTTTGTTGAAACTATTTTTTAAAAAATAATAAATTAATTTGTTTTTAATTCGCTGTTTTGACGGTAGCGCAGTAGAGGGGAACACTAGAGTCAATACATAATAGGCGCTTGGATGTCAAATCAGACAACATTGGGCGATGCTTTCTGTTGTTGGTTCACAAAACATAGTAAAACTTGGGACCTGTCTTTTTTTAACAGACCTCAAAAACGAGCAGTCTTAATATCCTTACCTCAACCCTTCCCATACATTTGAAGAACTGCTTGCAAATAATAAATATTACAAATATTTTGAATGTTATATACACTCCTTTTAATAACAATAATAGCATTGGATGGAGAGATTTTTAAAATTCACTTGCTGTCTATTCTTGATGAGTTCACCAGTGTTCCTGCCCTGGCCTTATCAAATCTCAATGATTATTCTCCTCATTTTTTACATTATAGAAATAATAAATTGTCTTGTGTTTTAATTGTCTTCATTATGAAATATTCTTGTGGTAAATATGGTATTTAAATTAGGGCTGTTATCAATTTATTAAAATTTAATCATTAACTTCTGAAAAATTACAAAATAAATAATCAATAATTTTTACTAAAGCTGAAAATAAGAAGTATGATATCATTAAACTGAAAATTTAATAAAATGTCCATAAAAATATAGTATTTTTAGGAGATATGTTTAATTATAAGTAGTTCAATTAATGTCAATGAATTTAAATTTTGTTATTTTAATTAAGTAAAAACAATTTTTATCTTTTTAATACCGTTTTCCTTTTAAAAACTGCTTATTTTTAAGTTTACACTTGGAAAGTCTTTTTTTAAAATGGAGAAATGTGTACGTAAAGAAAACTATTATTAATAATTAATTATTTTTTAATAAATCGAAAAAATTGTTTAAAATATTTTCTTGTATTTTAATCACTATTTTCTCGATTAAAATAATTTTGATCGATACATTTTTACCAATTAATCGAGAAATTAATAGTTAATTTCTGCAGCCCTCGTAGGGCTGTTATCAATTAATTTAAAATTAATTGTTAACTTTTGAAAAATTACCGAATAATTAATAGATAATTTTGATTAAAGCTAAAAATAAGTTGTATGACATCATTAAACTGAAAATTTCAAGGGAAGTAACAAAAACAGGCATTCACATTTAAAAAAAATTATTTTGGATTCAAGTAGTTCAATATAATGTCGATGAATTTAAATTTTGTTATTGTTAATTAAGTAAAAGCAATGTTTAATCATTGATATCATTTCCTTATAAAACAGCTTATTTTAAAGTTTACACTTCAAAATCTTTTTTTTTTAAATTGAGAAGTCTGTACGGAAAAAGGCAACTATTTTTAATTATTAATAATTGATTATTTATTGATAATATCATCGAAAACATTTTCCATAATTTTAATCGCTATTTTATCGATTAAAATAATTTTAATCGATAAAAATTGTTACCGATTAATCGATAATTTCCGCAGCCCTAATTTATATATAAATATATCTTTAAAATACATATGTACAAATTTAAAAATAAAAAGATAAAATTTACTTTGGTCTATGAAAGAATTGTAATTTATCTTTCCTTTTAATAATTAAATTGAAAATTTTAAGGTAATTGCAACATTCAATAATAGATAGTTTGCTTTCTTTGCCGTAATGCTTTTTACTTATGACTTTCGCTTTCTGTGAATGACATTGTCTAATGCATAAAAAATATTTGTTTCAGGGACAGCTTTTATTTTGATAATTTAGAACAAAATTATTTCTACTTACTACAGTTAAGATTATTTAAAATTTTGAATCAGTAAAGAATATAATTCTAATGCCTAGTAGTTGTAGTTTTTACTAAAAAATATCTTAAAAACCTTTATTTTTTCAACATTTTAATTATAACTCTGTGCTCTAACTCATCCTGTAAAACTGACAAGCTCAGATTTGACTATCAAAATAAACAATGTAAATATTAATCATAACAAGAGACTATATTATTACACCAAAATGAGCAGACAGTCCAGAGAGTCAGAAGCTTAAAGAAGAGAATGATTCTCTCAAGTGCCAGATGGAAGCATTTAAGAATGAAGTGGACATGGTGAGACAAGAATGGAAGACAGAGGTGGAGGAGAAAGATAAACAAATCAAGGCATTACAAAATGCTTTACAAGGAATGCAACAGGTGACAAATGTAGCTTTATGACAAAGAAGAAATAGTATTAATTTTCTTGAGGCTGTGGTATTAAAACTTAAACATTCTTTAGTTAACTCAGGTTTAAAATATCATTTATTTAATCTATATTTTAAAACTTAAAAAAAACCTCTTCCATTTCTTTTGAGTAGCAATTGATAACCCAGCGAGCTGCAGCAGCTAAACTTGACATCGAGAGAGAACAGAAAAGAGATGAAACAGACAAAGAAGAGAATGGCACTAAGAAAAATGAAGACAAAGTAAGTCTTAGAGTCTTTTTTCTAGTTTGCAGTTTTGTTCATAAATGTTTTAGCCTATTTAAAATTATTTGCTGCACATTGTAAATAAATATTAGAGGCTTGAAAAATATTGAATGTGCTTTCAACTAAGCAAATCCTATATATAAGGCTAGCAACTGTTCTCAGTCATCACAGGATGAGGAAAGCAGTGCTATGAAATCTACTAGGGAGGAATCAACTGTAAGCAGTTCTGGTCTTTCCCTCACAGACAAGGAGGCTAAAATGATAGGTATGCTTACAAATTATTCTTTTTCTGAAGCTCTGTAAAATATCCACTTTTTACAACTTTATTTGATCTGATTTTAAACATTTCAATGTTTTAAAGATTTGTAAGATCTCGCATGGTTTTGATAAAATGACACTGCATGGATCCAATATATCTTATTAACTCTTAAGTCGCATAAGGCTTTTCAATAAACTTCCGCCTCATTCCTGTAAGAATTTCCTGTATAACGATCAACTGGTCATGAAATTAAAAAATTTGCGTAAAATCCATTTTTAATAATATTGTCATACTGACTTCATTTTTTAGGCTAAGAATGGTTATTTTACGCATCCAAAAGACCATACTGAGTTTAAAACAATATTTACCTGTAGTTTAGTACTATTATTTTAGTAATAAAGTATAGCGAAAGGGTCTTTTCTAAAAAAAACTGTTAAAACTACCAAAACATCGCGAATCGAGTGATAACAGTAGCGCGGGCAACGGCAGGCATTGCCGGAAGTCGAATACATCATTTTCCAAGCATTGAAGAGTTTTTACTTTCCGAGATCTCATTTCTAACGAGAGTGGTATCTAGGGACGCTTTAAGGATAGCGGGAAGAGACGCATTACAACGCTTTGCGACTTTAAAAGTAAAATTCTACTTTATATCTTAAACCATGTCAACCTCATCTATCTTGGAGGATGGGGATTTAAGATATTTACAATAACGGATAGCGGCTGGATAGCAAAGTCAATAGTGCGCTCGCCTCACAAGCTGAGGGGTGTGGGATCGAGCCCACGCAAAGCCACAATAAGAATGATGAATGACTAATGCTAAGAAAGTCCTCCGCTGACCTGGAAGGGATTCGGGGCACCCACCAGGCCTACCACGCCCATAGTAAGCTCTAATGGAAACATTAGGGTTAGTTAGTTAGTTAGTTATTTCCTCTCGGGCCGAAGACGGCACATAGGGCAGAGGTCATGGATTTCCATTTTTAACATTAGGGTTACAATAACCATATGTCAATTTTTAAATATTTTTTACTGTTCTCAGTTTTTTATGCATTGTTCAATTAATTCAAAGTCTATTAGCACACTCAAGATATCAAAGCAAATTGTCAAAAGTACATATTACCATTTTATGTGTTAAATTTCTGTCATTTTCCCCCATATGCTTCTTGTCCAGGTCTTATTTCTTGTTTCCTGCAAGTACACCCAAACGGAGCTACTGTTGATTATCTGTGGTCTTATTTGCGCCAGCTCATCTCAGTCAGGACACGAGAAGTTGAGGACCTGTTGGAGAAAATGCCATCAATATTTCAGCAAGAAATTATTGGTGTCGGGGCGGCCATTGAAAGGAGGTGGATATTCACTGCCCTCCAGAAAGGGGTCACTGTTCCAAATCCTTGATATTATCAGTGTCCATGTGTTTTGTTATTTTATGTTCATTTTCCTTTTCAACCATAACTTTCAGACCCAATTGTGTTGATTGCGTCTTTTAAAATAAATATTTTGTTTACAACTTACCAGCTAAGAATTATTGCAAAAAACATTTTATTAATCATTATATAAGAAACCATTTGTCGCTCTTGGTTTTGTTTTCACTAAAAGAATTAAAATACTAATTATTAATTGCATTAATTTTTCTTTATCCAGTGCTGCAGTTGCAATTGTGTTTTCTCATTTCTTTCTCTTTCTTTCATTGTTTCTTATGTTATCAAAAGATATCATGTATAAACTTATGCACATAATGTAAATACTTCAAACCTGAATGTTTGAGACAATTAATTATCAGTTTTTATATCCATGAATGTTTATAATTTCCTGGCATACTTTGAATATTTTCCTTTTATTTCTATGCTATGGCAATGAATGCTATTGTTGTTTTGTTTTTTTTTGTATTCTTATTGTTGTGCTAGTAATTAATTTTGTGTTTATTTTTGAAGGTATCAGAATTTTCTTTTCATTCAAAATTACTAAGCAAATTGAAGGTAGTTAATTTGCTTAATGTTTTTGAGTGCATGAAGAAGACTATTTATTTACAATGGTGAGGATGTTAAAATAAAGCAAGAAAAAAAAACAACAAAAAACTTTTGGGCTAGTGCTTTTTCTTTTGTCAATAAAGATAAAACTTATAATTTATAAGAAAAAGAAAAGAGGTAAAACAAAAGATTTTTAAAAACTAAGTTTTTATAAGTGGACAAGAAGAAAAGTAAAAGAAGAAAAGAAATTATAACTTGTAAGTTCAAATACTTTTTAGCATGATTAAAAACGTGGGGCGGGCACTTATGAGGTTTTATATATGCAGTTCACTCATTCTGTCACTTATATATCTCTCTTTTACCTTCTAAATTATAAATCTATACTATAATTATAATTTTTACACCAAACCACTATCTTTGTGTTGTATTTCTATGTTATAATGGGATTTTGAAGACCACTCCCCCCCTTTTTACGCTTTTATTCATATTCAAAGTACTTGAACTTATAAATTTTAATTTATTTCCTTCTTTTTAGTTCACTTATAAAAACGTGGTATTTAAAATCTTTTTTTTACATCCTTTTATTTTAATACCAAACACCTCATAAGCGCCCGCCCAAAGTTTTACTTACACGGGGATGTGGTCACAGGGTGAACTCATGTGGCACGTGAATGTCAACAACAGCAGACGGATACAAATGCTATTTAGAGATAAACTAAAAAATGCGTTTATTCAATCACGGTATATTCGATTGATCTGAAATTTTGATACAATGCATCATCATCCAAGATCTAGCTGTGGTAAAATTTTGACGTCTCTAGGACCATCAGAAGTGGTTTAATTTTACATTGGAAAATTTGAAATTTTGCAGGACAGACAGACAGGAACGAAAGTAAGTTAATAAAAATCATGGTAAAAATTGTTATAATTACATGTATTAGTTATTGACCAGTAATTAGTAAAAAAAATCAACAGCATTAACATATAAAAATAATTGTGTTTCTCCTTTGTATTCAAACAAGACCAAAGCCACATTGGGCTTATACTGGCTAATTTGTGATTCCCAATAGTGCCTGGACAGGGGAACATGAGGAAACTCTTTGATACCATTAAAATGCTGTCTGGGAAATTTAGCAAGGTAGAGAGACCAGTGAAGGATAAAATGGGAAACAACATAGCAAGTGATATGCAGCAGAGAGGGAGATCGAAAGAGCACTTTGAAGAGCTCTTAAACAGACCAGAACCAAAGAGTCCGCCAGATATCCAACCAGCTGATAATGACCCACTAATTGACTGTTATAGTCCCACCAAAGAAGAGATTAGCAGGGCCATTAAACAACTCAGAAATGGAAAGGCTCCAGGACCTGATGGCATCCCAGCAGAGGCACTGAAGGCGGACTTGGAAACCAATGTGGAAGTGCTACAATGAAAATATGGGAAGAGGAGCAAGTTCCTTCTGATTGGAAAGAGGGATACCTTATCAAGATCTCAAAAAAGGGGGATTTTGGCTCCTGCTGCAGCTACAATGGGATTACCCTGCTGTCTATCCCAGGAAAGGTTTTCAACCGTGTATTACTTAACAGAATGAAAAACACTGTAGACCCTCTGCTGCGGGACCAACAAGCTGGTTTTCGCACCAACAGATCCTGCACTGACCAGATAGCGACACTGCGCATCATTCTAGAGCAGTCAATGGAATGGAACTCGCCGCTCTATGTCAACTTTGTTGACTATGAAAAAGGCTTTGACAGTGTGGACAGGCAGACTCTGTGGAAATTGCTAAGACATTATAGGGTGCCACAGAAAATTACAGATATAATGAGAAACATGTACGAAGGTATAAACTGCCAAGTTGTCCATGGTCAGCAGGTGACGGATGCTTTCCAGGTGAAGACTGGTGTGAGACAATGTTGCTTGCTTTCACCAATCCTGTTTCTGTTAGCCATTGACTGGGTGATGAAAACATCTACACAGCAGGAAAGAAATGGCATCCAGTGGACCTTGTGGGATCAACTTTATGATCTTGACTTTGCTGATGACCTTGGCCTTCTTGCACATGACCAAAAACAGATGCGTGAGAAAAAAAAAATTGCCGCAGTCACTTCTGCTAGCATAGGTCTCAACATACACAAAGGGAAGAGTAAAATCTTCAAGGTTAATGCCACAGGACATCACCCATGATGCTTGAAGGAAAAGCCCTTGAGGAGGTGTACAGTTTAATTTACCTTGGCAGGGTGGTAGTTAAATAAGGTGGTATAGATGCTGACATCAAGATAAAGATCGGAAAAGCAAGAGCAGCCTTCCAGCAACTCTAGAATGTTTGGGTCTCTAACAATTTAGGCAGCAAGTTAAAAGTAATGATTTTTAATGCTATGGTGAAACCTGTGCTGCTATATGGAGCTGAGACATTAGAGAACAACGGCCGTAAACCTGACCAGAATCCAGTTCTTCATCAACAATTGTCTAAGAAGGATTCTTAGAATTCACTGGCCGGACAAAATCAGCAACCAGGAACTGTGTCAGCGGACAAAACAGAAGCCAATTGAAGAAGAGATTCTTCAAAAGCATTGGAGGTGGATCGGTCATACACTTAGAAAACCTGCTTCTATAACAACAAAGCAAGCCCTGAAATGGAACCTACAGGGTAAGTGGAGAAGAGGCTGTCCAAGAAACACTTGGTGCTGAGAACTGGAGGCAGACATCAAGAGAATTGGCCATGAATGGAAGATCCTGGAGAAACTAGCCCAGGATAGAGATGCCTGGAGGTCTCTTGTAGGTGGCCTATGCCCTTGGAAGAAGCGCAGATGTCGACGATGATCGGTGGATTTCCCTCATGGACGAGAAGGCTCAACAACAATAGTGCCTGGAAATATAATTTGACCTTAATTTATATTACAAAGTCTTAAGGTATTAGAAATATTGCCAAAGTTCTGTTGCTTTGCCGGTACTCTAAAGGAGTGAAGCAATTTGCAGAGAGCGCTTCAATAGTGTGTAGCCTTGCCAGTTTATGTGATTCCTAGCAAATATTTTCCATGAGTTCAGGTAGAATAGTTGACTGCCTACAATTATTCTATATATAAAAAGGGGGCACACTAACTTATTTTGGGAATTTCACATTTCATTTATTATCTTTCTAAAAATAAAGTAATTAAACTTTATATATTTAGATGGGGTTCTTCTGTTGGCATATTTACAACAGTCCCTTAACAATCAATAAATCGCGAATTTTCACCTCAACTGGTGAGGGGGAAAAAGGATATATAAAACTTTAAAACTTTTATTACCTAAATTTAATTTGCTTGAGTTTCATTTAGTTTTTTTATTGGTTTAACTTGTTTGTTAAAAAAAAGTTTGTTTTTAAAAAGAATGTCACTTATAAAAAATTAGCAACAAAACAGAACTAAATGGGGGGGGGGTCCTTCATTTTGGCAATGCAATAAAGTAATGAAAGGAAATGATAATTTTTTTAAAGTGATACACAACTGTGGATCTAATGTGCCAATTATAATTTTTATAGTTCACTTTCAGTCTCAAGGCTTTAAGTAGGAGGTATACACCCATAGGAATGCAAAATGAAGATTTTGGTTCATTTCTAGTATTTAGGTTAGTATACACTCCTGGGACTGCAATCTGAAGATTATGGTTCACTTTAAGTAGCTGGAGTGAAATTTGTGTTTTACACATATACACCCCTGAGGATATAATATGAAGATAATGGTTCACTTCAAGTTGCTGGGGTGAAATATGTTTCAATTTTTACACTTATACTTATACATCCTGGGAATACAATATGAAGATTATGACTATGGTGCACTTTTGGTATGGGGCCGTCCATAAAGTAGGTCACGCTCCAGAGTGGGGGCAGGGGTTTAAGAAAGTGTGACAGGGGTGAGGGAGAATGTCCGGTCATGTGTGACGTCACGGTGTTTTATATTAAATTTTAATTATTTTGTTATTAAAAATATATTTTTATACGAAAGTGTGACGTAATTTAGGGGGTGGGGAGGTCCAAGATTAATGACAGTTTGTGACAGGGGGGTGGAGTTAAAAATTGTCAAAAATAGATTGACGTACTTTATGGACGGCCCCTATCTAGGTTGCATACACCCTTGTGGATGAAATATGAAGATTACGGTTCACTTTTAGTATCTAGGTTGTAATAGCAGGTAAGGACTCCTGCAATATGAAGATTAGTGTTTGTTTTTAGTTTCGGGACAATTGTATTTTAATTTTAACAGGGGATTTAATACTGTGGAGAACCTGTGGTGTTCTCGTGGTTATTGTCTATCTACTCTCACTCTAATATTCCGTGCTAGACACACTCTGTGGTTACTTCTTGCTTCAAACATCAAAACTCCAAGACGGAATGTACAAATAAATTGTGTTTAATTATTTAATTCCTTAACTTCGTTAATTATCTTTACTCTAACTCAGTGTGTCCCAAACTCAGTCCCTATTCCTATCTCCGCCTGTCCCTGTGTGTGTCCGTGTTCCCAGTTCTCGTCGGTGCGTCCCCTCTAATACCCGTCAGTCTCCGCCCCCGAATTCCCGTTGTCCGAAGTCAACAGTCAATCATTGTACAACCCCTCATACAACATGTTGGGGCTGGTTTGACGTAACCAGTCTCTGGTGAGACCCCTACCCCCAGGCCAGATGGCCCGTGTGTTACGGCGTGAGTTCACACCTCCGTCCAGTCCTGTGGTCAGTCGCCGTCCACATCAAGGGATCCACGGGTGGCCTCTGTTCCTCGCCCGTACCCCGAGATAACACTCCGCACCAGAACGTCACATCTGGTCTACTGACCCTCTGGACTCGCCGCCGCCGTCCATTCGCCCTCAGGGCTTCCATAATACAATATAAATATAATGCTGTGAGAGAGTTCGTTGCAGTCTTTCTATGTGCTCATGCCGTTTTTTAAAAAAAATGTTTGAAAACTTTTTTATTCAGCCTTAAAGCACCAAATAAATCAAATATAATATAGTGAACAAAATGATGGTGAGGCTGCAATCAGGCTAATAAATAAGTGAATGGGAAAGACGTAAACAGGGTAAGGGTTTGCCTGACAGGACGTAACTAAACATGGAACGTTTCGGCAAAGAGCCTTCCTCAACGAACAAACAGTACACAAATAACACGAATATAATATAAAAAATAAAAACTTAGCTGCGGTGAAATCCAAAGAGTCAATGAAACCCTTACCCTCTTAATGTTAACGTCTTTTCCATTTACTCAAATATAATATATAAGATTTCATTACAATATGGCAGTAGAGAACGAGGAAGACCCACCAAAAAATATAAAGAAATAATTGAAGAATCGAATTGATAGTGAGATAGATGGAAAGTAAAGGAAATGTAACACTAATAATGAAATAGGCAATCAATAGGGGAAGAAAAGCCACGTTCAAGTAAAAAAAAAGTAAATAATAATATGCCACTTTTTTAGGTAATGAAAAATAAAATCCCCGATCAGTCGAAAACTGCACTTTACAATCAAAATTGATTTTTAATAGATTAATTAACTTACGTTTCGAATGAGGTCAAAATATTTGTTTAAATGCAAATATGTTGTTAAAAACAAAAGGCGCAGTATAATATGTTAACAATTATAATTATTTGTAAATAAAAAAGCGAATGAAAAAATAATTATTCGGTTAAATACGTTTATGTTTTATAAGAATACACTTGTGCTTATCCAACAACGTACTGCATTTGGCCTCCGTGTATTTTCGGAAGAAAAAATGGCTAGTCCTCAAGGTGAGAAATATAGCAATTTTATTATTATTTTTTTCAATAATGAATACTATTCCACATTAGCAAGTCAGTTATAAATGTATACCTTGCATTAATATTTAATTAAGTTTGAAAAGAAGCACCGACTAAACTTCGTAGCTTACATTAACTAACCCTGGCGTCACTGCTAACGCCTTACTTGCATTTTAAGTCCAAGACTAAACTACACTACACTCTACTGACTCTACTCGTACTCACTCACTACTCACTTACACTTACAGTCTTACAGTACACTACAATCTACCAAGCTACATAAGATTGTCTACATTCTGATCTACATGAACCTAACTATATGTAGTAAGATGGGACAGAAATGGGTGAAACTATCTGCTTATCCAGTACAATGATGGACAAGCTAAACTCAAAGTCAAAGCCTCAAACTCAAGCCTTGTACTTTTACTTGTATTTAATTAACTCTTAAAGCCCCAGAAGGTTTTCAATAAACTTCCGCCTCAGTCCCGTAAGGATTTCCCGTATTACGATCAACCGGTTATGAAATTAAAAAATTTGCGTAAAATCCATTAATTTATAATATTATTGTCATACTGATTTCATTTTAATGCTAAGAATGGTTATTTTACGCATCCAAAAGACCTTACTGAGTTTGAAACAATATTTACCTGTAGTTTAGTACTATTATTTTAGTAATAAAGTATAACGAAAACGTATCTTCGTAAAAAGAACCGTTAAAACTACCAAAAAACATCGCGAATCGAGCGATAACACTAGTGCCGGCAACGGCCGCCATTGCCGGAAGTCGAATACATCGTTTTTCAAACATTGAAGAGTTTTTACTTTCCGAGATCTCATTTCTAACGAGATTTGTATCTAGGGACGCATTACGACGCTTTAGTGATAGCGGGAAGAGACGCATTACGACGCTTTGCGACTTTAAGAGTTAATTTGTATTTTTTGGGCAGATTTAATTGAAATTCATCAACCGGAATTCCGAGGATTGTCCAAAATTAAACTGTTAAATTAGCAGTTTAATTTTGGACAATCCTCGGAATTCCGGTCCCAAATTATTTTGTGTGTTATCACACGGAAACATCTCAATCTCAGTCAGCGTCAATTACATCATTATTGAGGCCGTTTTGTTAATCAGTTCATATTTTAGCATATTTCACTAACACTGGAACGCTTTTTTAACTAATCATGTTTTACCGAGGTCAACAGTCATCACAGACGCTTGGCTATGCTTAGGCTATAATTATTAACATCAGCATGTCGCTCGCATAAACAAAGGGGTGTATGATCACTCAGCTGTTGTGCATGCTGATGAGTTCCTTCATTCAGTTTAGTAGAAAGAGAAATTCGCACTGAAACTTACCTATCGAAGAACTGTGGATGCAAGCGAAACATAAATTTTGGTATACGAAACAAGTTTTACGAGTACAAGTTGTGTTCTGTTTGCAAGCTACTTATCAGCCTTTCAGTGCACTACAGTTACAGTTACAAGCAGAACGTTTTCAGCAGCCATTTGCAAAAGCTATGTGATAATTACAATACTTAGTATTTCATGACTGGTTCTATCAATAATAACATAATTTGATGTATTAAACTTCCACATATTAGTGTAAAATAATTTGGGACCGGGATTAGAAAGATTGCCTTATTTTGTGCCAATCACTACCAGATTGTGGCCTCATCTTCTTAAAAGGGATAAAGAAAAAAACTTAAGTGTCTTAAGAATATGAGTTTACCGAATGACGGTAAGTGATAGGCCATGATCAATGTTCTCTTTTAGCTGTGGAGCCACTGGGATACACTGACTGATGCAGAGCAGCAGTTTAGATTTACCCAGTGGCGGATTTTGCTTTGTCTGCGTGGGGGGGCCAGGAGAATTTTAGGGGGCGCCGCAAAATTTTACTAATATCAGAGCATTGGGTAAATACTAGGGCTGTTAATGATTAATTTAAATTTAATTGTTAACTTTTGAAAAATTAACGATTAATTAATCGTTAATTTCGATTAAAGCCAAAAATTTTAATTTATGATGTCATAAGTAACACTCATTTCACGTTCTTGTTGAAAATCTAAATAACACTGGCATGTATCCTTTATATTTCTACTTTTCACCAACTACGCAAAAAGACAAGTGTGTTGACATTAATTGGTTCAAGTGATGAGCGGATCTAATTGACAATATAACCAGCCGAGCTGAATAATCATTCACATGGAACTGAGAAAACTTAAACTGGTATGCTC
Organism: Radix auricularia; assembly: GCA_002072015.1. Taxonomy (NCBI): domain Eukaryota; kingdom Metazoa; phylum Mollusca; class Gastropoda; family Lymnaeidae; genus Radix; species Radix auricularia. The sequence goes on from MUZC01003771.1 coordinate 183,806, forward strand.
AAAATGGTCTTGGCAAGGAATGACCTTATCGGATATCGGTGTTCATTAATTTTCCACCATTGTACAGGATTAATGGATTCAAGAACTTCCATCTCCATTTTGTAACACAGTAATTCATCAGAAGAGCTGTCGTCATTTCTGTTTCAGAGTCAAACTCCATTACTGCCATTACCAAAATGTTCGTGTAATCTTCAGGAAATTATTTATCAGCCGCATTT
>MUZC01003771.1:186102-217524 GCA_002072015.1 Radix auricularia
TTTTTATATTATTATTTTTTTTTTTCTGGTTACACTTTTTTAGTGTTCATGAGGGCGTCTCAGGGGGGCGCCATTTTAGACCCAACTGGAGCGCGGGGGGGTGAGTCGCCCCCCCCTGCCCTATAGCTAAATCCGCCACTGAATTTACCCGGCAACAAATTTGGTAAAATAATGAACACAAAATTGGATGCTGTGCAACTTTGCACATGACATGAGTATAAGTATTTTTACTTTGCACACGACTAATGAACCTTAAAGGGAAGATTAGCCATGATGGAGGGGAAATTTCCAGTACATTCCAGTGGACTGCAAAAGAAAATTTAACGGTTTGATAAAAAATGTATTATTTTAATACTTATGATTATGAAACAAAATAAAATACTCATTAAACAAGAACTTTCTCAGAATCAAAATGGAGGGAAAAAAATTAGTTAATGTATCTGAAGCCGTGAACATTGCACATTTTTGCATCCCTATTTGGTTATGACTCATGACTGTTAACCATCTGTGTTAGCCCACCCCTTTACAGACAAAATTTAAACAGATAACTTAATTTCTAACAAAAATGAAAAGGTTATCATAATCCTGGAAATGAACAAGGAAATAATTGAGGCCACTGCACTGCTTCTCAGAAGCTGTCTGTTTCCAATGTTAATTTAATGAAAGATGTTTTGCTAATTTTTGTCTTTGATTGAATTTGTTTTTTAAGATTGCTTTAAAAATATCTCAGTATAATGTGGAATTATTTTGTGTTATTCTGCCTAAACAATTCTTTGAAACAAATTTTTAAACAATTTTTGATAACTTCAATTTCCAATAATGATCAAAATAAATCCATCTATTTAACCTCCTGTTGTTGTTATTTTTTTTGCTCGTAAAAATTAAAATAAAGTAGAAATTATTAAATTATATGCCAGATAATTTAGAAAGCAACCAAAGAAATATAAAAAAAATTGGTGGGCTTTAAAACTGCTTAACACAGCAAAGTAAATTCATTAATCAATGTTTAATTATTTCACTGCATAATTTCTACAGCGTTTGAACTAAAATGTGCAGTACAGCAGTATGCCTGGGGGAAAATAGGAGCAGACAGTGAAGTTGCAAAGCTGAAGTCAAGTGTGGATCCAGACTTTCGGGTTGATCCTGAAGCTCCTTATGCAGAGGTTTTAATTTGTTTTAGAAAACGTGAAATAATTTTGTCACATTTTTAATGTGAATCCAGGCATGTGATTGGTTAGTAGCTAGCGAAAACCAAAAGTTTTATTAAAAAAAGACATAAGGATAATATGATTTCAGGTCCAAGACAATGTAGTAATTTATTTGCAAATAACTTTCACAGAGGACATACAAAAAATAATCCCATAAAAATCAGTGTGAACTTTTCATGCTTAAAATAAATAAAATGACCTACAAAATGTGCTTTAAAGTTATAGCCATATGACTACTAAGCAATGATGAGTGTTTGTGTAACTCAGTAAATTTGTATATCAATAAATTCTCATTAAATCTATTTTTTAAATATATATTTAAAAAAACAGCAATATTTAAGATATTAAAATTTCTATTATTATGTTTTTCTAAGGCATATTTAAATTATCTGATATACCAATTAAAGTTGAATTATTGAAACTTATTCCATGAAAACAGGATGGTGATGGAAAATTTGATGCACAGAGCTAAGTTATTCTCTTGATAAAATCTTTCAGCTCTGGATGGGAACTCACCCAAATGGACCCTCCATAGTAAGTATCCCTGGTAAAGAAGATGTCCCACTTTCACAATGGATAGAGGAACACCCTGAACAACTGGGACCTGAGGTCAGGTCTTACTTCAAAGGGAGCCTACCCTTCCTTTTTAAAGTTTTGTCTGTTAGAACGTCACTGTCCATTCAAGCACACCCAAACAAGGTTTGTAAACACATAAATAGATTTGAGACTTGTTCTTCAACCATTTCAAAGTAATGAAATTTTAAGGTAAAAAAATTTGCTGGACAAACTTAATATATGATAATTTATGCATATATTTTGGTTGAAAGGTACATGCTGAGCTTCTCCACAAAAAACACCCAGAATTGTACAAAGATCCCAACCACAAACCTGAGATGGCAATAGCATTGACACCCTTCACTGGCCTGTGTGGCTTTAGGCCCATCAAAGATGTAGCCCATTATATACAAAGTAGGTCTTTGTGTTGTACCTTTATCTTAGCATTGACACCCTTCAATGGAGGTCTTTGTGTCGTACCTTTATTATGGGCAGAAATTTTTTAAATGACAATACCAACTTCCAAGTAGCAAATAATTTTAACTTATGTATATTTAGCAACTCCATGGTTTAACCTATTTACATCCAGTCTATTAGAGGAGATTCATATGATATTGCCTTTTTTGCACTTTAAAATTGAAAATTCCAAAAAGGGTTTCTTTTCCTTGCTCACTTTAGAACTTTGTACCATATTTAAATGAATTATCAAAGTGTGCAAATATTTTACTCTTGGTAAGTGTCAAGGTATGAGAATCACTGACTGAATTTGTTGTAAAATTGTTGTGAAAATGTTGTGAGCGGTGTTCAGGTAAACAGTATTTAGTGTTCACATGCAATGACTTGCAGAATTCATTCAGGGCTATATATTGTGTGAGACGGACAGTGTGACGGTGTCGAGTAGAGGTCAGTGTGTAGTGTGTTGCAGACTATAGGACGGTGTAGTACTAGGCGAGTGTTTGTCATATATTTTTATCGAGGTGGCTGGAATGTTGTGACAATCACAAGAAGAGAGACTTGTGTGGACTAAGCCTGTGATTGGAAGTACTGGATGGCTGCATTGACTTTATTGCATTACTGCAGTTATTGTATTATTGAAGCAGTATCTATACGTGAATTATTACAACAATAAAGAATCATATTATTATTGACAAGAGTTGAGACGTCTGTCTTATTATATCCAGAACCCAGAACGCAACTGTAAGATACTTAATGGTATAATCTAAATACTAATTACCTCAATGTTTTGGCTTCTGAATTGTTGTTGCTATGGTTAAAACTTTTAACTATAAGAAACATATAGAAGTTATACTAATTGCAGCAAGATATTTATTTGAAGAAAAAAACAGCTCAGCATCTTATCTAAAATTTATATAAATTAGATGTGTTATTTTTTAATTAGATGTGTTATTTTTTAAAGAAATTTTAATTCAAATCAATCAAAACTTGAAAAAAAGTATTTTTCTTTTTTATTCCTATTGTATAATTTAATGTCCATTATTGTGAGCAAAAGGAAAATCTTAATTTCCAGATGTCTTAGTTCTCAATTGTTCAGAGGTCATTCAAATGTCTTAGATTTTCACGCTAAATATATAATCATTATTTGCTTTATTTCAGCTGTGGATGAGTTAAGAGAAGCTGTTGGGGAGAAAGCCTGCAAACTGATAACAGCCAGTCATTCCATGGACATGCCACTCCACAGAGAAGCCATGAAGGATGCATTTATGGCTTTGATGCAGAGAGATGACAAAGTCATCAGTCATGCTTTGAAGTCACTGGTTGAAAAAGTCAAGGATCTGAGTATGATCAATCATTTTTATGCTATCTGAAACTCTTGTACAAACCCTTATACACACACTTATTTAACTCTTAATGTGCCATAACTTTTTTGGAAAACTTACGCCCGTGTCCTGTAAGAATTTTCCGAATTGCCATCAACTGGTTATGAAATTTACAAAATTGCTAAAAATGTATTTATATTATTATTATCATACCGACTTCATTTTTTAAGATAAGAATAGTTATTTTACGTATCCTAAAGACCGTCTTGAGTTTAAAACTATTTTTACCTGTAGTTGCGTACTATTATTTTTATAAAAAAGTATAGCCAAATCACATCTTCAAAAAAAAAACCACATAAAAACTACCACGAAACTTCATGAAACGGGCGTAAACATGAGCGAAGGCAAACACCGGCATTTCTGGAAGTTGTATACATCCTCTATCCCGCACTGAATAGTTTTTAAGTTTTGTGGTTTCGTTTCTAAAGAGAGTGCTATCGAGGCGCCCTTTGGTAATGGAGGCTAGTCGGGCATTATCGCGCTTTTGCGCATTACAAGTTAAACTTTTACGCAAACTCTTATACAGAGATATAAACTTGTCTAAGTAACTAACTCTGGCAGTGGTGACCCAAGGTTATTCACATGTGCCACAAAAGATCACACAATTTTTTTCATTATTCTACCATAAATATCATATGACAAAATGTAGCATTGAGAGGATCTTTTGAAAACCAGCCACTCATTTGGTTAATGAATGTTTGCGGAGAACATGATGAATTGTCTCTAGATACTGCTATATAATTTATAATTGTTTGAGTAGTTTCTTTAACTTTGTGTGCGAGTATAATAGCAGCCGGTCTCATCTCGGTGTTTGCAGATCGTATCAACTGAATTTTTTTGTAATAAAGTCAGTCCTAAGACTGCACATTGAGGTATTTAATAAAAAGAAAAGTATTAGATTTAGATTAATTCGTTTGAGAGCTGTAACTCTGAGGTAGAGGGCACTTCAGTGAATACCAGCAATAGTCTATAGAAATTTTTAGATAATTGTGCTGACAGTTTTTGGACTTCAGTTTTACGTCGACAGAAGTCAATGGTGAGAAATGGTCAAAATGTGTATTGTGTATGAAAGTTATGGCTCCTGAATGTGTACTACCAAGTAAGTTGAAATAAAATACACAGCTGTAGACCCTTTCAAACTGGAGTTTTATTTGTGCTCATCTCTACATGTCTTATGTCTTGGCAGAGGGAGCTTATAGGAGCTTAACTTAAAATTGATTTAATCCACCATTGTGACCATATAATTTTTCAAAATTCTGAGATTTTAAATCCTATCAAATGCCTAAAATTTAAGGCTGTTAATGATTAAATTAAATTTAATTTTTAACTTTCGAAAAATTAATAATTAATTTTGATTAAAGCCAAAAATTAAAATTTATAATGTCATAAGGAATACTTATTAAACGTCCTTGTTGAAAATCTAAATAACATTGGAATGTCTACTTTATATGTTATCATTTAACCAACTATGCAAAAAAACAAGTGTGTTGACGTTATTTGGTTCAAGTGATGAGTGGGTCTAATTGACAATATAACCAACCGAGCTAAACAATCATTCACATGGAACTAAGGTAACTGGTATACACCAAACGGTCTTGGCATGGAAATACATTATCGGATATCGGTGTTCATTACGTTTCCACCACTATAGAGGGTTAATGGATTCAAGAACGTTCATCTCCCTTTTGTAAGGCAGTAATTCATCAGAAGTGCTTTCGTCATTAGCTTAATATAATTTTCATTTGGCTAGTAAGTTGGCGAAGTGTTAGAACCATGGTAGGCAAACTTGATAAACATTTTGAACGTTCCCGTCAAAAACCCAAATTTTTGTATAATTGTCAGGAAATTTGTTATTATTTATCAGCTGCTATTTTTAATAATATTTTAATATTTTTTTTACTTTCAATAATTTGTAAGTGATGGGTCGATTAATTTTTATAAATAGTTTAATCATTAAATTTAAAAAAAAATGATTAAGCTAGAAATTAATAGTTAATTTCTGCAGCCTTACCAAAATTTAGTGTAAATAAATCAGCCTGTGTCATTCTTGGGGTATTATGTAAGGATTTCATTTGAATGGTTTCCCATTATGGTTTGTAACAACCACACAATGGAAACAAAAATATTGAAGGAGGGTGCAGATTCTCCTTATTATAATACACATTTTTCTCTTTGTGGCATGTCTTTGTTCGCTCACATCAGTGCTACTAACTCAGATAACTTTCCCAGTAGTTTCACTTAATGACAAGTACCGAAATTGCGTTTCTTTGTTATATTTTCATTTGTGTTAAGAAAATTTGAATATTAATGTAATAACTGTAAGGTGTGAAAGTTTGGGGGAGAAGAGGGGTGGGGTGGGGTTTATCACTACTTTGTAGATTTATAATGTTCAAGCTTAAAAGAATGATTTGTCCTTTAAATTTAGTAGATGTATATATTTTTAACTTCAAAAGAAGATTTGGTTTTTTAATGTGATTATAAAAAATAATAGTCTTAGAAATCATTTTAGAGAAAGATATGTGGCTTGATGTGTCAAAATTTATTGGTTGGTTTAAACAATTATTTCCAACAGGCTCATTAATTCTTAATAAATATATTACAATGTTTATTTTGCTCTCCAGTTCATAAAAAAATGTTTTTTACTTTATGGAATTTGTTTGCAGATTTGATTTAAGGGTTCTTAAAAAAAACTTCAATTCAGTAAATTTATTGAGTTTGGAAAAAAGTGCTTTGGGACCCATGAAGAACGTGAAACAAAAAGACCAGAATGTGAGATTAAGAATACGTTTACCTAAAACTCAAGAAATTATGCCATCTGTATACTTGAATATTTTGTCCAACTGTTTTGGCTTTCTGTTGTCTACAGAAAAGTCATCTGCCAATGAGTACAAGCAATACGAAGGGGACATCTTGCTCAAGTTGGACAGTGAGTTCCCTGGAGACAGGGGATGCTTTGCTATTTACTTCCTTAACATTGTCAACCTGGAGCCTGGGGAAGCCATGTTTTTGGAGGCCAACCTGCCACATGCCTATTTGTCAGGAGGTAACTATACAACATAGTCATAGCTGAACATTGGTTATAATGATGGCATTTTTATAGTGTGTCTGTAACTTGATTGGTCATCTTCTGGAACCCTTATGTAATGGTCTTAACTGTACTGTAAAATCAAGACACTGCCAGTCTGTGGTCTGTATAACAACTGAACTTTTAGTTGCATTGTCTTTACAATATCATATATATCCACTGAATTCACCTCACAACACATGCACGAGTTGACATCACTAGAAAAATCACGTAGTCTCTAAACTCAGTCAAGTCACATGCTCAAACAATGTCATCAAAACAAACATGTCTCTTACACCAGTGCTTCTCAAAGTAGTGGTCTGCGGACAGGTGCCTGTCTGTGAACCATCCGGTCCGCAGAATGTATCATGAGAGTAAAGAAAAATCTAATTATAATCCTCCATTTTCAACCATTAACACCAGTCTTATATAATATGTCAATTTTTCAGCAATAAGCACCTAAATTGAAACAAAATAAAATTTATTAATTTTGCTACCACATCAGTGCAACGAAAAGGGGTATTGAAAAAAATTCTTGCCGGTTCCACCATGCTATAAAGTTTGAAGAAGCTCTGTCTTACACCTAATAATTATCAGACAATTTAATTGCTGTAGTGGTTTAGAAAAGCTTGTTGACTAAACTTGTTAACAGCAAGAGTTGGTGAAACTTCTTCCATTCATCCCACAGACTGCATGGAGTGTATGGCGTGCTCAGACAATGTTGTCCGTGCCGGCCTGACACCAAAGTACATTGATGTTCACACCTTGTGTGAGATGTTGGACTATACGGGCCGTCCAGTGAGCAGGACAAAGTTTCTGGGGATCGAGAGCCACAGCAACATTCACATCACCATCTTCAACCCCCCCGTCCCAGATTTTGGGGTTTCCAAGTTTGAGGTAGGCAGAATTTTGTGTTGTTGATCTAACCACAAATTGTGGACTTAACCACATATTGTGGACCACGTCAATATAAAAATGTGCTGCTATGTGGCAAGCTGTTTTACTTTTCAGTAAATAGTACAAACATGGGCTGTTATGTGGCCAACTGTTGCATCGGTTGCCATAACATTGGCCTGTTAAGATTTGGAATCATAATCAGGTCAACAATAAAATGGCCCTTCATCTGATTCAAACTCTACATTCTTAACTCATATAATGAAGTTCAATTATTAACATGTTTTTAAATACACCTAATTCTTACTTCAAAATTTAGTTATCTGTATAATAATAATAATAATTTGATAATTTATATAGCGCAGTACCCCAGCAAGCAACTGGGCCGCCAGTGCTTAACTTAAAAATAGTTAAACACATAATTATCAATTCATTCATTGTGAATACATTCATTTCCTAAATACTAAATACCATATTGAAAGAAATATTTGATTGTTGTCTCATTAATTTCCGCCATGGTTAAGGTCCCAGAGGGCACGTCCAGTTTTCAGCTGCAAGGGTTTGAGAGTGCCAGTATCTGTATCATCATCAAAGGAGAAGGGGAGGCTACCAGCAACTCGCAGGCCCAGCCAATCACCCTGAAGCCTGGCACAGTTTTCTTTGTGGCTGCTGAAGCTAATGTCAATATCGGCATCAACAAGGGCCACGCCATGCTGTTGTTCCGAGCCTACTCTGGTGTTTTTTAACACACGGTTTCAAGCCTTGTTCATGTTCATTGTCTAGGTAATTTATTTGACTTAATGTATCCAGTCAATGTTGAAGTCTGATTATGCATATGTGTTTTATAATATTGATGCATTATGATAAAAAGAAAGGGAGAGAAAAAGGTCACCAAAAATAACAAAAGCACAATGTCACCACCAAAGAATTTTAAGATGCTTAATTATATACAAAGCTTTAGAACTTTTCAAGAGGGATTTTCATAATTATCAGCTGAAAGTGTGGGTGATTTTAATGTGATGGTGTTTTAAATTTGGGGGAAAAGTATTTTCATGGTTCATACTGTTATTATTATGGTTTTAACACTGCATATAGTCTTGTATATTTAATTTTAATTTTTATGAGCAACAAGAGACATTTTGTATTTAAACATTAGAATTATTTGAATCTATTAACCCTCCTGGTACTGACCCACTTTTTTGCAAAAAAACTATAAATTATTTTCCTAATTATTCCCCGTGGCCCAGGCATTATTTTGGAATGAGTAAATATTTGATTGGTTTGCAAATAATTTTTAACTTTTTTGTTTTACACAATTGATAATAATAATTATCAGTGCAGAAATGGATAAGGGTGTTAATGAAACAGTTGTTTTTTTTGGTTTACATTTTTCTTTCACGAAGGAAGACATTCCTAAGACAAGGACATAACTTATTCTAAAAATAGATTATTGAACTAACAATTTTTAAGAAGCATGAAGCTGTTATTTATGAAAAAAAAGTCAAAAGGCACTTATAAGATATAAAATAAACAATTAATTTAAAATAAAAACATTTATTATAGCATAAGAAATGGTTAATGCAATAAAAATAAATAGGTTTTATCAAGTGTGTGAAAGTCTCCATTAACAACGTTGCTAGGTAACAAGAAAACAGATCTGCACAAAGAAATGAGTTATTTGTTGATTTTCAAAGCAAGATGAAATAGACTTTTCCCTAATGGTTAAACATTCTGCCTGAGACTGCGGTGAAAGGTCATATTCTCATTTTTCTGTTGATATCCCATTACCCTGCATGTAGCAAAAAGACACCTTGGCCCCCATGGGAAAAATTGGGCTGGTAAAAAAGAGAAGACCCACTTGGGCCACTGGGCAATATGTAGGTTGTTACAAAAAAGACGCACCCTGTACCAGAAGGGTTAATATTTCATTTAGTTGAAAAGGTCTCAGAAATGCTGAGTAACAATTAGTTTTATTAAGTATTTACCAAAGTGCAGAATTTAATTTTATCAAACCAGATATTGTCTCTGAGATAACTGCCACTCAAACACATAAGCCAAAAGTTTTTACTAATCCAATAAATCTTATGTGGGTGACATTTAACAATTATCTTTTTATGATTTATAATTATTAAACTATCTGTAATTTTATCTAGTGGTGGCTACAAACTGTACCCGATGAACAATTTGATTTTGATCAGATGGTGTCTGAATTCTTGCTAGAATGTTGGACACATCATTGGAATGGTAGTTGTTAAAATACTAGCTGTAATCTCATTGTTTCAGATTGTTATAGACTTAGGATGGAATGTGATGTCTGACCAGCCACCATACTGTCTAACAATCATGTTTTGTTAAGATCAATTAAGCCTGCTATTGTTCTCATTGGTTTCAATGTAAACCAAACCCTGAAATAAAACAATTAGCTGCCAAACCAAATCATGAAACAAACCATTAGCTGCCAAACCAAATCCTGAAACAAACCATTAGCTGCCAAACCAAACCCTGAAACAAACCATTAGCTGCCAAACCAAACCCTGAAACAAACCATTAGCTGCCAAACTTATCCTGAAACAAACCATTAGCTGCCAAACTTATCCTGAAACAAACCATTAGCTGCCAAACCAGTGTTGTATGGAGAGCCAAGCTGACCTTACAAACATGTGAAGACTAATGTTACATCACACTTATGTATTTGTTTGTCTACTGTTGCACTTTCAAATAAAACGACTGCGGCCTTCCTGTAAGTTTTACCTTAGATCTGCCCATTGAAGTATGAAGATGTATCCATTATTTTTTTAATTCAACAAATCAACTCTTTCACCAATCCTTCTCACAAACACAGACTTTCACATGACTTTGTTTAGTCAAACTTGCCAACAAATGCCAAAAAAAGAATATTGCTCCACTTGATGTAAAACCAAGTGATTTTGATGTGTCATGTCTTTGTCTGTGTTTGGGTGGAGAAGATGCTCTCTGTATCCCTGCTCCCTTGACGTCATTGAAGAATGTGTCAAACTCTAATTTTAATAGGAAATTCTAATGGTTAGTTCATAGTGTAGTAGTGAACAGGTAAATTGTATTGATTTTTGTAACTTTGCATTCTCATAGGATACCAAGATTGAAACAATAGCAATCGTTACATCGTGAAAAAACAGCTTTGTAACAAAACAAAATGAAATGAGAAAAACAAAAATGTTAAGTCTTAAATTATGTCTTTTTACTTTTGGGATAGCAAAATGTTAATCTTATTATAAATTGAGGATTTTCATGTTAAGATTTAAAAAAAAAAAAAGGACTTATCCTAACAGAATGCTGTGTTCTTAACTTGGCCCTGTTTAGTCAGTATTTAAAACAGGCCTTTCTTTATTGTGATGTTTTGTTTGTGTGAGAAATACAAACAATGAAATCAATTTTATCTGACACCAAAGCATTTACCTCAACGTTTTTGATTCTCTTGAAAACAATATTTTTACAAAATTGTATATATATAGTATTTTGTAGAGTAATTGTGGGTTTGATCTTATTGTAGGCTCTAAATAGTTTGATAATTGCTGTTCTTTACCAAACAGCAAACAGCTTTTTTTAAAATCATGTGCATGAATAAATATCTAGCACTGAATGTTTTTTAATGCATCATAATGCAATAATGATACATGTTAAAAAAAGCCTTTTAAAGAAACACAAAAATTCATGTATTATTAAAGAAAAAATAACTTCATTAGAGCACAGATCCGACAAATGTTGATATTTTAATGGACTGCTTTGTGTAAGCAAATTAATTTTATGCATGTTAAGCTTGATTGTCATGATTGAGATTTTTATAATGCCTATGTCCACATTATTACATGAACATGGATGTAGATTGGTGTGGATAAATCTGGATTAATCTTAACTTTAGTCCCATTTGAAACAATTATGCTGGATGCAAATATTACATCAGATCCCTTGCGTTATTTTATAGGTACATTTTTATTGCCCGCCAATCATTCTTTTGTTCGCACATTCATCTGCTTATTGTTAAGTGAAACATTTACCAGGTCACAGGGTCCTCAGAAATTGAGGCCTTGACCAAAAATGTATTGTGTTGTCATGACTTTGAATTGTCTTAAGTCCTAATTAGTGCAATTTTCTATCCCGCTTGACTTGAAAATTTCAGAATGTCCCAATTTTAATTTATTTACTGGCACCAGTATTCTTGTACTAAAACCCAAGTAGGTTCATACTCGTAGATATTACAAAGATCTGATGCTTGAAATATTGACAATACATTCAATGTGCACATTACATTTTTATAAATAAGCAATAATTAATTAGCAGAGATTGCTGGTGGTGCAAGTGTTCTAGGATTCCTCATGCATTCCATCTTTCATGCCTGTAGCTGCCTACATAACCAACAAAGCCAGTAGCTTCCAACCCATATCAAGGACTGTATAATAAGTTGCACCATACAGTACTGATGTATGGACACTTTAAACACTAATATTGATGTGATTTTACATTCATTGAAAAAATATGCATTGAGTCTTTGGGGTTTTTATAATTGGGTTAAGGACCCAGCAAAGTCTAGTTGTCGTAATTTAAAATTGAAGAAATGTTTGCAATAATATGTTTTATATTAAAATAAATTAATGTCATGCACTCGCTTAAAATGAAATCTTTTTAAAAAAATGTTCCACTTAGTTTTTTTTATAAGGTATGATAATAATAATTATTATTAGCTACTGTTTTTTAAAATAAAAAAAAAGGTCTGTCTCCAACTTGGAATTTTCCTTTCACCAACTGCAGTCTTATCATATACCAGGAGTTTCAATAACAGTATTAACAATCAATAAGACAAGAGCACTTTTGTGTGTTTCAATTAGCAGGAATTTATACATTTTTTCAATCTCAACTTGGGGTTGCTTTAAATAATACTTTAAAGAAATTCCCAGTTCTCATACTTGGTATCTGATATTAAACTGGCATGTAATCACTTGTACCCAACTTTCTCTATTTCTCTCTCTGTCCTTATATTTCCGTACTCTGGTTTTATTGGTTGAAACTTATTGGACCCTGAGAAATCTGTGGTTTCTTTTTGTTCCTCATTGCCTCTTCGTGTAGTCGAATGTCTATCTCAACTACATATGAACAAACGTCCAATTTATTTCTTCTGATCTCTTGATTTTAATTAAAATATTTATGTTAAATTCCAACATGGCTGTGTGTTGTTTACCTTTTTTTTTATATTGTGTTTGCTTTACTCATGAAACACTGAGTCCACGAAAATAATATAGCCCTTAAAAATATTGACTGTTTCCCAAATCAACTTAAATATTGGGTGATCCAAGGTTAAAATAAATTATGTTGCCTAGATTTCTGTCCAAGAATAGGCCCAAGTCCAAGATCTGCGTCTCCTGGATGGTTAAAATGTGAACTTCTCCTTGTTTTAGTGTCTTGCCAAAGGTCTTAAGGGACCCACAAGCTAAAGAAGTACCTAAGACACGTCTTTTCCTTCTCAAACTGTTATCAAAGGTCTAAAGGGACCCCAGTGGCGTCACCGGGTGACACCTTCAGGGGGAGATACCATAATGTAAAATTCTATTTGTTCCCGTTATTTGGCACTAGAAAACTCGGAGGAGCTCTGTTAGTTAAATCGTGAGGTGGTGACATCATGAGCTACTGCCCCGGGTGACACCAACCCTAGAGACGCCTCTGAGGCACCCAAAGAAGTACCAAAGACACGTCCTTCATTCCTTAAACTGATATCAAAATGTTTATTTAGGCAGTTGTATGCCATGTACGTCAGTCTATAACATCTTCTGCCAAATGTCATTAGATTTTGGAGGAAGTAAATAGAGAAATGGGAGTAAAAATGGTTTTACCTATTTACTTCTCCATAAATTAATTAGACCCCCCTACCCTCTCAGTTCCCCTTTGTATGAGAATCCCAACTCCCTTTCAGTAACTTTCAGTGGAGTTATTAAATGGCTGTAACACTAATACGCTACAATGTGTCTGCAGTAGCAACACGGTGTGGAATTTGGAGGGGGGGGGGTACCAAGGACAATACGCACAGACGTAAACACCAGGGATCATCCTCAGACAGGTGACAACTGGTGTGGTCAACTCATGGTCAGCAATGTGGTCAACTTATGGTCAGCAGTGTGGACAACTCATTGTCAACGGTTTGGTCAACTCATGGTCATCGGTTTGGTCAACTCATGATCAGCGGTTTGGTCAACTCATAGCCAGCAGTTTGGTCAACTCATGGCCAGCAATGTGGTCAACTCATGGTCAGCGGTTTGGTCAACTCATGGTCAGCAATGTGGTCAACTCATGGGCAGCGGTTTGGTCAACTCATGGGCAGCAATGTGGTCAACTCATGCTCAGTGGTTTGGTCAACTATGGTCAGTGATGTGGTCAACTCATGGCCAGCGGCATACCTTTTTTTTTCCTCCTGGGATCCCCTTCGACCCGCACTCTTTATTTAAATTTACCGTATTTTCACGCATATTCCCCGCATACGCAGATAACTCGCTCACGCATATACGCCGCAGAATTTTTAGATCCTGTAAAAAAATGTGGCATAATCCGCCCACGCTTATACCCAGCACTTTCTCACCACATTTGAGAAGTCATATCACGCTGAGCCACTCTAGTTGAATGAATTGTACAATATATATTATCGCTCGCAACGTTATAAGATCAGATATGTAATATCAAACGATTACAGGTATATTGTGAACAAACTTACCGGAAGTTATACAGAATTTAATTTTATATTTGTGTTTTGCAAGAAATACGGCCATTGATGCATTATTCAATAAAATAAATTTAAGATACCACGCCCACGGAGATACCCCGTGGAGGGGGTTGCTGGGTTTGTAAAACCTGGTATAACCCGCTGGGAATATATGGGGGGAAATACGGTAATGCACGTATTTATATAGTTTTAAAAAATTAATATCTAATAATAAAAAAAAAATATTGAACAACCACAAAATCTTCACTCTTCTAAGTGCATCATTTGAGAGACAGACAGTTCAGACACCTGTTATTCTCTGTTATGTGTGATAAATAATTTAAGTTACAGCTTGAAAATAGTAGAGACGAATTGACCGTGAAATAATAAAAACTGAGACACAAGACGGGAAATTGCCTAGTAATTAAAAAAAATCATGTTAAGCCTGGTACCTATTGGAATTCAGGACGTGTTGGCGCATTTTCGTATTATGTATCAGTACTTATGTTAGATATCAGAATTATGTAGTTATCAGTAATTGTGTTTAGATTTTAGACGTATTTTTATGAATTTTCTTGTGTAATGAATATACCTGACATTTTTTCTATTTAAAAGTCATTTCTTTACATTTAAAAGAAAAATATTTTCTCTCTAATCCAACTACAAGTCACCACAAATGATGACGTAAAACTCTCTAAACTTTTACACATATTCTAATGACGTCAACTAAAAAAAAAAAACTAATTATTTTGCACCCTTTCACACCACTCTTCAATGCATGAAGAATTATGCATTCGACTTCCGGCAATGGCGGCCGTTCCCTGAGTTAGTGATACCTCTCGATTCGAAATATTTTTTGGTAGTTTTAACGGGTTTTTTAAACGGATCGAGTAACTGAGTGTTGATGCACCAATGGCAGGTCAGGACATACAAAAAACATATATACATCATGGGTCTAGGACTTATGGATCCTGTGATCAGGGTGATGACAGACGGACAAAACGGGTGCAATAGCGATTTCGACATCTCGAAAATGCGCTAAAAAACATAACTTTTTGAACAACTGTAGTCTCTTACAGTCAGACTGAAACAATTAAAACAGACTCTCCCAGTGGAAAAACAAAACAACTTAAAAATTACAACACAAAGTGTATTCTCTTTAAGCTATTTTTTGTGATGAAGTGTTTGTTGAGGTAGTGCGAAATGGTTTAATTTAATTTCCAAAATATGTTTAAAAAAAAAAAATCTAAAATATCGGGGCACCGAGTACAAGCCTGGCATCTTTATAGACGTCAGAGGCGGCCTTAAGGCACAGTAGGTATACACCATGGACCCCGAGATAAGAGATTACTTTTTGTTTAAAGCCAGCACTTAGTCCCGGTCCCCAAAGATGACACACGCCACCCCCCCCACGTATTGCTGTAACTATAACCACTTGTCAATAATCGGACGATATGTTGGCGTGGACTAGGGATGGATTTTTAACTAGGGCTGTTAATGATAACGATAATTTTAAATTTAAACGATAACTTTTGACAAATTAAGTATTCATTATTAAATTAATCGTTAATATCGATTAAATAAAAAAAAAACGACTTTATGATGTCGTCAGTAACATTTATTAAACGTTCTTGCTGAAAATCTAAAAAACACTGGAATTTCTCTTTTATATGTATTTTTTTAAACCAACTACGCAAAAGCGTGTTGACACTGCTTGCCTTAGTACAAGTGATGAGCGGGTCTAATAGACAGCATAACCAGCCAAGCTGAACAATCATTCACCTGGAACTGAGGTAGCTGGTATGCACCAAACGGTCTTGGCAAGGAATGACATTGTCGGATATCGGTGTTCAATGAGTTTCCACCATTGTAGAGGGTTAATGGATTCAGTAACTTTCATCTCCATTTTGTAACGCAGCAATTCATCAGAAGAGCTGTCGTCATTTTCTGTCATTGAGTCAGACTCAATTACTGCCATTAGCTTAGTACGCTTTTCATTTGGTTTGATGAGTAGGCAAAGTGTTAGAGCCATGGTAGGTAAACTTTATCAACATTTTAAACATTCCAGTCAGTCATTAGTTTAAAACCAAAATGTTCGCGTAATCGCCAGGAAATTTTTATTATTTATCTGTCGCTATTTATTTTTATTATTATTATTTTACTTTTTGGACTTCCAATAGTTTCTAAGTGATAGGTCGATAAAGTGTTAAAAATAATTTAATCGTTAAAATTTTTTATCGATTAATCGAGAAATGAATAGTTAATTTCCGCAGCCCTAAATTCAACATTTTCCCTGGAAAGATTTGTTTTTGTAAAGTGGGACCACAATGAAGAACTATCTCACTACAGAGAGCAAAGAAAGGGTTAATGATTATAGTTATTAAAACATTGATGTCTTCTGAGAAACAGTTTAAACCAAATTTAATCCATTTAGAACAATTTCACTAAGATTTTTCTCAAATATCCTGGTATTCAGCTTTGACTTAAATGATCTCAGTTAGAATTATGTTCATTTGAGTCAGGTGAATGAACTTGAAGAAAGCGTTAACTTGCTAAGATTAGTATTATACTACATATAATACAAATTTACAGTTTCTTCAATATTTATTTACCAAAAAATCTAATTTTACAGAAGTTTTGTCTAAAAACAATAGTAAGACTGCGTCATGGAAATGGTGAATTCGGTGGCTAAATTTTGTTTAATATCGCTCAGTGAAGGATGAGATCTAATTATACCCCACCCCCGTCCCCAACCCCACAAGCCCCCGAAAAAAGCAACACAACCAACACACTATACAGTTTTAAAATGTACCACTTTTATATAATTCCATGTAAATGTAAGAAAAGTATCTTACAGTCGGGGAACCCAATCCTTAACCCTTTCCTACCTCCCTATTTTAATTCCCCAACGAGTGCGGTCACCCAAAAGGTAAACGGACCCACAGATAAAAAGTTATGCTTGTCACGTCTGCTTGGCCAGTCAGCAGACGAGAAATGAGTGATTTGTGCCAGGTTGTACATGAGCTGACATTCAGCGCTGTCGCGTATGACAATGGCGGGCGATCTCGTTATTCCAGGATTGGGAAGTTGTTGGGATGGGTAGACAGCTTTGGGATGGGTAGATATGTCCAGATTGCCCCCCCCCACCCCATTTAACAACTATGGTCCTGCGGAAATGTTAAAATTCACTGTAAGAGTGAATATTTCCTGAGGATAACTTAACTCCCACCATAACCCTAACGATAACTCATTCTAGCCTCATCTTTACCCACAATCTCATCTTTCTTACCAATTTTCTTTCTTTCGCGATTTCTTTATTCTTTTAATTTCTTTTTTTTTCACCATCGTTTTACCTGTCTTTTCTTTCCTTCCGTCTTTCTTTCTTTCATCTACAGCTAAATGGGACCAATGACAAGAAAATATTATATTATCATTAGGGCTGCAAAAATTGACGGTTAATTTTTCGATTAATCGTTACAATTTTTTAACGATTAAATTTTTTAAACGATTAATCGACCCACCACTTATAAATTTACTGGAAGTAAAAAAGAATATTTCGGCCGAGAAATGTTAAATGTCCATTTTTGTGCAATATTTTACAAAATTTGCTGCACGTTAATTCTAAACTTCTGCGTGTCGTCGGTCAAATATCTGCAGAGCCGCGCTACTTAAAGCGAACATTGCTACCGTGGTCGTAACACTTCGCTTACATATCACCTGCAAACCAAACATATACTACAGTATCAGAAACTTAAGCTGAGACAATGTAAAGCTATGTTAACGGTTGTTCAGCTCGGCTGGTTATATTCAGTGGCGGCGTTAGGTAAGCGCGGGGCCTAGTGCCAGCAATGACCCCGCGGGGCCAGAGTACTAGTAAAGATCGCTAAGCACCAGTATGCTATGGTATTTAAAAATATGAAATATCTTGATTATTGTGTAATTTTAATACCGCGTGTCACCTTTTTATTAAATTATTACTATTTTAGTAAATCTATTGTGAATGACGTGTACACAAATAAAGGGGATTGGCTGAATGGTACATCTGACCTATTTTCCGCTAACGGTGTAATGCTTTCATTATTTCGTGTGTTATTTCGATTTTTGACAAGTACGTTTGATAAATGTTATTTATGATACCAGAAATTTCAATTTTTTGGGTATTATCGAAATTAACGATTAATTAATCATTAATTTGTCAAAAGTTGACGATTAAATTTAAATTATTGTTTACAGCCCTAATTATTATTTCATCTTGTGCTAAATAGTGATCGCAAACTATTTTGACGTCATCATTCTTTGGTTCACAAGCGGAGCAGATAAAGCGAAACTATCTCGCTTGTTAGAGTTAGAAAGAACTTATTCTATCTGTTACAGAGGCTCCTTCTATAAAAAAGATTATTGCGTCCTAAGCTTATCCATGTTTTTTTTCTACACCTGCATTCTTATTAAAGTTTAAAAATATTGATTAAGTGTTGGTTTTCCTGGTTTCTTCAGGCAACCAATTCCACGCACGAATTCCGGACGGGAAGAACGATAATTTTTATCTGTTCTTGCTTGTTTTTAAAAATATTTTTAATCCTCATCTGAGGGTTCTATTAACTTATGAATATATGATAAAAGACAAAGAGACTCATGTGTGGTACCCACTAGTATGTGCGTGCGTGTGTGTGTGTTTGTGTGTGTTTGTGAATGTGTGTGCGGCTGTTTGTTTGCGCATGTGTCAATGTGTGTGCGGCTGAGTTTTTGCGCATGTTTCAATGTGTGTGCGGCTGAGTGTTTGCGCGTGTGTCAATGTGTGTACAAGTTTGTGTATTTCATCTGGTTCGACTGACGTCATAGTGTTCAGAATTCGATTCTATGACCTATGAACATCAATATTCTGTCCCAGCTAACATTTCATTGGCTTAAGAAAAGTTCACGTAAAATAGTTCAGTAAATTTATATCAAGACTTTGTGTTCTTCACTTCCTAATTACAATTTGACAAAAACTTTTCAGTCACCCAGAACCGAAGCATTAAATGCGCTCCCCCCACCCCCACATCAATTTAATGGAATCTTGCCAGAATATTTCTTTGCGTAACGTAACGCCTGATTAAACACTTAGGAGTTTGGAAGCGCTTAAGCTAAAGACATTATGAACGGTCACAGTGGAACAGACAGAAAGATCACATTTCATACATTCTATATCTACACGATCATAAAAAAGACAAAAAAAAAAAAAAAAAAAAAGTCGAGTCGTGACGGAAGGTAACATCAAGTGAAACCTCCCCACCCCGTCCCCCTCGTCTCGCTACAAAATGTCCCTAAAGAAATCCCATGTGACTGAACAGAGACCTTTTGGAAATTTGCTCCTTGTTCCTCTCTCTCTCTCCCCTCCTCCCCCCCAACCCTCAACCAACCAATTGAAATTTTTCGAAGACTACAGTTGGCTCTGTTTTTTTTTTAAAAGATAGAGTGAAGGATTCTGGGACCTCATCTGCCGTTTAACATAAATTATTTCAACTTATCGTCCTGACGTGCTCAGCGGATTAAGTTGGTTTTAAAGGCAAGTCAGTGACGTCACCAGCCCCTACCCACAATTCCCGTCTTCAACAATATTTGTCTCGATATTTTTTCTTCGTCTATTTTTGAAGTGGCCGCTGACTTTGATACAGAACATCTCACTTTTTTTCTTCTTCTTTCTTAGCGTTCTTTACGGAGGCCTGACTTTAAAAAAGATAGATGTGTGCTTTGAATAGAATTATAGTGGATGGAATACACATTGCAAGATTTTGGCTTGTTAAATGTGACGCATTTTCATAAGGAATATTAACGAGGGACAAACTTTTAAAAATATTTTTTTTGTTTGTGTGAATGCCAATAGTTCGCGCTTTATTTATGAAACGAAAAAAAAAAATTGTACTTGTTTTTTTCAAGTATGACGTAAGTGACGTGCCATATGTGCCGTGAGATTGATGAACTTCAACAAACCTAGGAACAGAAATATTGATGACGACTTTTGAATTTTTAAAATTGATTGTGGAAATTAACTTCATGGAACAATTTATTAAAGGAAACATATAAATTCATTTTGGCATGTAATATACAATCACAACTTAGTTATTGTAAATATTTTTTTTAAAATCCTCAAGTATTTTACTAAAAAAGTAAGTACTATAATTAATTTTTAATAATTCTGACATTCACCGGAAAATAACCTATCAGATTATGATCAGAGAGGCTACAGTAGTTGATTAGTTCCTTAGAAACTAAAATGTTTTCTAATGTATCTTTTTTTTTAAAGAATATGTTTCGACACAGGATCAGTACTTTAATGTTATAAAAATATACAAAAGATTAAATAATATTTTATGAATATATTTATTTTTAAAAACCCAATTATGTGACCATGCCTACTTTATGAGTACAATGATAAAGTATGTCTTACTTAACGTTAACTTCTTATTAACCGTTCACGTTATTATTTGAAGTTTAACTAAAAGATTGAAATTCTAGTTTTAAATGAACCTAAAAATCTCTTAGGTCCTGAACCAACTGGTAGGACCCAATCTCGCCGTCATGGCGGACAAGCAAGTTCTACAACCCTTACAAGGGAGGACCATCCCTTGCGGATGACATCGCCGGATGTGTTATCTCATTAGAGATAAAGTTGTCTCTCTTGCAGTTTGAAGAAAAAAAAAGGACTTCATTTTCAAAACATCTTTTAGAAACGACCGAAAAAGAATTGTTTGCTGTATAAAGGGACTAAAAATATTAATTTTTCATGTGAAATTTGAGCACATTAAATTTGATCAAACAATCATCGTTGAAAGTCTGGCCATGCAAAGCGAGAGGAATACCACCAGGCAGATGATGGAGATGGGGCGGGACGCTGAGATGGGAGCAGACGGCGAGGACAGACGGAGGAGATGGGTGGAATTCTTCGACCGTGAAAAGTACAGGCAGTATGTGATGCTGATCAGAGCGAGGCAGTTTTCAGAGGTGAGCCGCACATATAATTTAAATGTTTGTGTTGATGCTCTTGCATAGGGCCGTACTGGTTTCAAATTTTTGAGATCCGACCGGAGCCGAATCTATGCAGTGATATCCGACCAGAGCCAGATTTGTAAAATTACTGGATTCCGGATTTTCCGGATCAAAAATCCGGTACATTTCTTAATCTTCAATAACCATGCGGGGTTAAAAACAGGACGACTTGTCCTGCAAATAGCATTAAAATCAAATATATTCCGGACAGCGTTATTTACACCATGAGAAGAAATGTTACCTTATTCCTGTTATGAAATTTGCGCCTCTTTCTTTCTTTTTTAAAATTTTTTATTACAGCTACAATTATTGACCAAGACTAATTCCATCAAACTGCCACTCTGATATCTTCTTTTAGGAATCCAAGATTTCATGATACATACTATGAACTTGATTATTCCATGTTTACTATAAGAGTTGTCGTGTTGCCTTTATCTATTTCATTCAATTCACGTTTAGCCCCAAATTAAAAAAAAACACCGACCAAAGTTCAGCATATTCTGTATTTAAAAGTACGATATTCAAAACCTTTTGACTTTGACCCCATATATCCATACATATACACACATATCCACACATACATATGTACATTCATATATCCCATACATGTATCTTTATGTTCCTCAACTCGGATAAGGAAATCAATGTTTATAACCCGATCCTCCGTGAAGACAAAGATTTTGATCATTTTAGTATGTAAAACTACCAACACTTAGGTACATTCAATGAAACCACACTAGGAGAGGCAGTATAAAGAACAATAAACTGGTAATAACAGGTAGAAATAGTACTAAACAGGTAAAAACAGTACAAAACAGGTAGAAACAGTACTAAACCGGTAGAAACAGTCAGTAACGTGTAGGAGCAATACTGAAATAACAGAAAAAGGTATTAAGTTTTGGTTCAAATAGTACTATGGCTTATGAATACACTTCTCTATCTTTATGAATTTGTCTTCCCACAAAAATGCAGAGAACTTTCTAACAAAAATCTATTTTTCTGTTGTTACATACATGATTGTTGTGGGTATGAGACAGATCGCATTGCAGCACTTGTGAAGTTTTCTATATTTCTTTCTTGTATCTTAAATTACACCATATCCATCTACTTCGCCAGGCAACAAATAAATCATAATCGGTTTTCCTTTATACAGTCCGGTTTTCCAGGAAATGATACAACAACTAATTATCAAGCGTTTATTTCTGAACAGAATAATTCCATAATCCAAATGAATGTTCCTTAACATGTGATTGTTCCAATCTCTTCAGCGTATCACTGACTGACTCCTAACTTGAAACTCCAAAAGCATCACCATGTTCTTCGTCACACGCAATTGGTCTGAAATGCCACGCCTCAATTCAAGAACGACCCCCACCCCACCCCTTGCGCACTGTCTCCAACGACTACACCCTTCGTATTCCAGTGGTCGTATCTTAAGTTTGTGTCCCAGCGGTCGTAACTTAAATCTCTGTCTCTTGCTATAAATATTTGGTTCCGAATTTGACTTGAAATGCTTAAAGAAAAACATGATGCTAGAATCAACCAAATGTGTTTTCATATACGTCGTGGACTCACTCTGGAATAAACAGAAGCACAGTTCTGTTTCAAAGTCTTCCATTCGGGAATATATTTCGTTTATTTTGTGTATGGAAACACACAATTAAGAGACTTGCACCGTAAGTGATGTGGTTAGATGACAAATGTTTGGAACTGCATCACACCAGCGATCATCTTGTGTCGTTACAATTACAAACATGAACATGACATGTTTTCCTGTTACCAGAGTAGTCTATATGCAGTCTTCACTGACTGCCATTGAACCAAAAGTCGGTAACACATTTTTAATAAACGCATCTAGTGTTAAAAAACTTCCTCTATTAATGATTTAATCTCTAAACAATTATCTAAACAAGATATTAAGGCCGCGGCTACACTGGAGCCGCATTCAATACTACAGTAGTCTATATGACTGTGCGCGTTTTGGTAAAAAAAAAATTTTGATGGTGGCGACACTATACGCAAAATATAGTTTATCCCGAAGGGTGTGCACGGCCGAGCACCACTGTGCACCGCCGTTTTTCACTGAGAAAGTGTAGCCATGCTTACCATGTTATGGCATTTATTTTTTTTCTAGCAGAGACAGCCGTATATTGCTGTGTCGATTTCCGGTTCCAGTGTAGTAAACGTCTAAGACTTATTGCCATAAAGACGTCCGATTCTTAAATTTTGCGATTCTGTCTTAGAGTAGAGTATATTGGCGAATTTCAAACATAATCATGTTTTTTTCCTTCTTTTTTTGCAAGAATGCTCATTGTGTTCATGCAAATTTATTTGGTTAAGCTGTTTAAAAAGATATATATTGTATTCGAATTCTTACAACTATTAGTCTATTACTTAAAATTCTGTTAGAAGACTCACCCACAGTAAATATGCCTTTTTGTTTGGGCTAATTGTCCTAATTTTGAAACTCATATTATCGCGCATATTTAAAATACTTAGTTTCATCCAATGAACAACAAATACTATTGGAAATAACATTAAACAACTTTAATATGAAACCCATGCATCGAAACTTTGAAAGAAACAAACAAGGCCAAAAAATATTTTAAAAAAAATAATTAAATTAAGTCCAACATTTTCAGTGCAATTTTAATAGCGTTAATAAAAATGTACTGATTCTTACTCCTTAATTAAAATGTGTAAGCCACTGGTTAAGTATATAACCAAGCAAATAGTCATTTATATTATAGCTTTTTATATAGAAAGAACCAAAGTTGACCTAAACAGCAAGTTGACCTAAACAGCAAGTTGACCTAAACAGCCAGTTGACCTAAACAGTAAGTTGACCTAAACAGCAAGTTGACCTAAACATCAAGTTGACCTAAACAGCTATGAGACCTAAACAGCTATGAGACCTAAACAGCAAGTTGACCTAAACAGCAAGTTGACCTAAACAGCAAGTTGACCTAAACAGCAAGTTGACATAAACAGCTAGTTGACATAAACAGCAAGTTGACCTAAACAGCAAGTTGACCTAAACAGCAAGTTGACCTAAACAGCAAGTTGACCTAAACAGCAAATTGACCTAAACAGCAAGTTGACCTAAACAGCAAGTTGACCTAAACAGCAAGTTGACCTAAACAGCCAGTTGACCTAAACAGCAAGTTGACCTAAACAGCAAGTTGACCTAAACAGCAAGTTGACCTAAACAGCAAGTTGACCTAAACAGCAAGTTGACCTAAACAGCCAGTTGACATAAACAGCTAGTTGACCTAAACAGCTAGTTGACCTAAACTGCAAGCTGGACATATCTCAGCACAGGTATTCGTTTCAAACATATAAACTACAAACATACCAAGATGTGTCCCATACAAGTCTGCTTCGTGTCAAACATATAAACTACAAACAAACCAAGATGTGTCGCATACAAGTCTGCTTCGTGTCAAACATATAAACTACAAAAATACCAAGCTGTGTCTCATAAAAGTCTGCACTCAATGAGTTTACCATCTAGACTTGTTCTAGCCCCGAGTGAACAGACTTTGAGATATCCTGTGCGCACATTTCGCACGGTCTTCCGGGTTATAAATTGACTATGAAAACGTTCGTCGTTTATGGAGCGCCCCAGTGTTCTTTGAATATCCCACAGTTTACAGTTATTCGAAGTTTTCTAAGAAATTTTTGGAATGCCTAAGAAATAAAATAAATAAAAAAATAATGATTTTCAAATTGGATCAATTGTACGATCTGCAGCATTATTCCAGCCCTTCATCATTCCGGCACTTGGATTGAGATACGATAGTTGAAATACCTGTGGCAGCGTACAAAAAGAAGCAGGTGTAAATTACACCAACAAGGCACGTACACACAATTTACACGTTTCAGGAAGTCATGGAATGAGTTGAAAATAAATTAGGAAAGTGATGTGAAATATGACAGCTCGTAATACGCCATTTGTTTTCCGGGCCTCTGACAAGTACACATCATTCTGTGACGCAATACGCTGATTATGTTAGTGTCTCGAGATTTCTCGTGTTCGAGCACTGAGATCGCGCTTTGCT
The DNA here is from genome assembly GCA_002072015.1 of Radix auricularia. Classification (NCBI taxonomy): domain Eukaryota; kingdom Metazoa; phylum Mollusca; class Gastropoda; family Lymnaeidae; genus Radix; species Radix auricularia. The sequence continues at coordinate 211,470 of MUZC01003771.1, forward strand.
TCAACGCTACAGGACTTGTCATTAACAGAACATCTGTTATCCGTGTGAGCGATTTCATTCAGATATAAGTCTAGTATTCTGTTGGAGTTATCAGACATTTGTTATTCATACGATGATTTTAGTCCGTGTACTGGACTTGACTGGGACAAACTTTTTTATGTCAACAAATTTGGCACACGTATTTGTAGTCACTATATTTATGATGAAAAAAATAATATATCATATAAAATAGGACTTCGATTAAATTATTAAATAAAATATAGTATACACACAGAAATTGTGTAATGAAAACAATAAAGCTTAAATGTATTTTTTTCTTTACAAAATATTTGTATTTCGAATTTTGAATTAAAAAAAAAACACGGAACCACTCCAAGAAGAAAACTGAAATTATTAACATGACGTAATGAGGCAGGACGTTTGCCCGATATTAGATAATGATCACTTAATGAGCAAATTTTTGCGTTCAAACACCTGCAAACCAATCATACAGCTTTCAGGTAAATTTGATCATTTCAACTTTGAACCAGTTAGTTATTTAAAATTTCGGTCTAAGTTAGCACGATCTAAAATGATACAGTAAAAATTAACGAAAAATCATGACCACAATGATATCCACGTATATCCAAATAACACGAGCCTCAGTTAAAAAAAAATTCAACCAAATAAACAGCTAAACAATTGCTTAAAGCAAATTTTCTGACATCGACGGGTCGTCCGTGTAATACCGAATAATCGGTTCCTTACCAACGCTAAAGGCAAAAACATTGACTTTATAAACAATAATAAAAACACGTGTTTAAACTTTTAAAGATGTGAAAATGCCTTTATCTTATATTGGAAGAACAATTTTCCCTCTACATTTACAAATGAAATAAAGTTTGCCGTTAATAAAATAGGCATTTTTCTTCTTTATCCGAAAGAGACACGGTGAATGTGTGAATCATTCTATCGCGTTGTATCTGCGTTGTTTAAAATGATTTTCTGCTTTGGTCGCCAGAGTCAGGGTAGCAGGAAGCAAAGTTTGGAAGGTAGGGGGCGCCAGACATGAATTTGTCAAGTTTGGTAGCCCTCGACGTTTTCCGTGTAATCTTATATCATTACCTGATTGTCTTTGGCAGGATTGAGGATTTCATCGTTTCTTCTTTTTGTCATGAGCCGGAAGTGATGTCAGTAGCCCCGCCCTAAGCATTAAATTTCCTATCAAGAAAACCAATGTTAGTTGCTATTTAGGGCTGTTAATGATTGATTTAAAATTAATCGCTAACTTTTTAAAAATTAGCGATTAATTAATCGTTAATTTCTATTAAATCCAGAAAATGAAATTTATGGCGTAATAAGAAACATATATTAAACATACTTGTCAAAAATTAAAGTAAAACTGAAATGTCCTTTTTATATGACAATGACATCTTTAAACTAACTTCGCCAACAGACAAGTGTATTGACATTATTTGGTTCAAGTGATGAGCGGGTCTTATTGACAATATAACCAGCCGAGCTGAAAAAACGTTCACACAGCTTCGTTTGTCTCAGATGAAGTTTCTGATACTGTAATGGATTTTTGGTTTGCAGGTGATATGTAAGTGAAGTGTTAGAACCATGGTGGCAATGTTCCATTAAAATAACGCATCTGCGCAGATATTTGACCAACGTCACGCAGATATTTGACCAACGTCACGCAGATATTTGACCAACGTCACGCAGATATTTGACCAACGTCACGCAGATATTTGATCAACGTCACGCAGATATTTGACCAACGTCACGCAGATATTTGACCAACGTCACGCAGATATTTGACCAACGTCACGCAGGAGTTTAGAATCACGGTGCAGCAAATTTTGTAAAATATTGCACAGACAAATGGACGTTGTGCAACTTTGCACACGAGTTATGTCTAAACTTTGCACACGGACCAACGAAGCTTAGACTTAGAGGGAACATTGTATCGTAGGCAAACGATTTCTCTCAATGGACACGATAACCTTTATCAACATTTTAAACATTCACGTCAGTCAATAGTTTAAAACCAATTTTTTCTTTTTATAGTCCGGAAATTTCTTAATGCTTTTTCTGCCGACTTATTTTACTTTTAATTTTTGACTTCCAGTACATTTATAAGTGGTGGGTCGATTAATCGTAAATTTTTTATCATTAAATTTTTAACGATTAATCGAGAAATTAATCGTTAATTTACACAGCTCTATTGTTATTTAAATAATATTTCACAAATTTTGACATTTCAGCTTTGCTTTATGTTTACTTTGATGGTTATGCCTGAATGAACTGAATACATTTTCTCCATTCTGATGGATAAGAGGCTAAGTATTCAAACTCATCACGATTAAAGTGACTGACAAATATCTGGAATGAAATAAAAAATTTTTTTGGACAGACCAGCTGACCCGTGGCTCGTTGCAACGATCTCAGTATAATACATTCAAAGAAAACAATAAGTTTTACATTAAAAACAAAACAATTTTGCCAGAAACCTTTGCGGAAAAGTACTTTGAAATGCCTGACAAATGTCTCGGCGCCCCAAAGGGTGCAAAGTGTAAATTTCATAATTTCTATAATGCAATCAGGACCATGATAGAGCTTTGTGTTTCTATATGTCAAGTTCGTGTAAAACCGAATGGGGGAAAACCATTTTAACAGTTTACTACAACAAAAATTGTAAGGAACGGTCAAAAAAAGAATAGGCATTAAGAGATCAATGTCCATTGTATTTCTAATATGGGCCTTCAAGTATTTATGTACCAAATTTAGTAACAATCCACCCATTAACCCAGTAACTTGTTATATTTGGGGAAAATAACAACATTATATGTCCCGGGGCTCAAATGTTTTTAATTTTTATTACCACGTTTTTATGAACTTGATTTCGTTCCTGTCTGTCCGCAAAATTTCAAAATTTTCAACATAAAATTAAACCAATTCTGATGGTTCTAGAGATCTCAAATTTTTTGCCACAGATAGATTTTTTTACATCATTTATTATGCCACCGCCATGTATGAAGAACCTCCAAAGAGGTTAAGAACCCCGGGCCCCAAAACCCCAACAAATTCCTAGCTAAGCCTCTGTTCATTTACCTAGTACTACACTATAGTAGCTATCACTTAAAATGTTTTAACTATGTGAATATAAAAAGGTCATAAAAGGCCCCTGGGCCCAATCAGTGCAAGATGTACCTTATGAAACACTATTTTATTTCAATCTGAATCATAATAGATATGTATGTTTTTGTTATAATTTGTTGAAATCGTTTAAAATCAAAAGGGGATAAAGTCTTGAAAATTAAGAGAAAAGAAAAAATTGGCGTCCCTGGACACGAAGAAATGGATATTAGGAGTTTAAGACCTTATAGTGTTTTAAAAAGTGCTATCAAGTTTTTAGATAACAAGTTCGGTCAAGATTCATTAATTTCTCCAGTAGCTAACGCTTAAATTTATTTTTATTTAAATCATTAAAAAAAAATTAAGAGCCCTTGGTCCCCATGAGTGTTAACGTTGATCATATTTTTAACCAATTACCATCTCGGGAGAGTTCTCAACAATCTCCCAAAGTTTCCTGGCGATCGGATGAACGGTTTAGTAGGCAATAAAGAACTAACATACATGCATACACACATACATACATACATAAACACACATACATTCATACATACACATACATGCACTCATACATACATACATACATACATACATACATACATACATACATACATACATACATACATACATACATACATACATACATACATACATACATACATACATACATACATACATACATACATACATACATACATACATACATACATACATGCATACATACACACATACAGTCATGCATGCATGCATGCATGCACGCACGCACGCACGCACGCACGCACGCACGCACGCACGCACGCACGCACGCACACACGCACGCACACACACACACACACACATACACACAAACACACACACACACACATACACACAAACACACACACACACACACTCACACATACATACATACATACATACATACATACATACATACATACATACATACATACATACATACATACATACATACATATATATACACATACATACATACGCACATACATACACGCACATACACACATACATGCAAGCACACACACACACACATACATACATACATACATACATACATACATACATACATACATACATACATACATACATACACGCACACACACATACATACACGCACATACATACATACAAACACAAATACACACATTTACATACACTCACACACATACACACATACATACATACTTACAAACATAAATACATACATGCATACTTTCATTTGTATACATTTTCTTAGATTGATATGTAATTTGTAATAGTTAAAAAATGTTAAAAATATTGTACTTACGCCATAAATGTTAGAATACCTAATTTGTTAAGGTTACTCCAAGCCATCATGACATTTGTTCTGTTTATTTTTTATTTTATTATTATTTTTTTTTTAACGAAACTATATATATTTTTTGCGGACTTTAAGGCCAATTTTTTCTCTGATTCAAATCACGATCCTGAAGATCTTTTTGTTACCATGACAACGCTACTTCATATTTTGGGCGGTGCCACATACAAGTGGCCAGATTTATAGCCACATATATTTAACAGAATGTCTCTGAGTTATTTCAATGAAGTAAATAATACATGAAACCTCTGTGAATCCGTTTACAGTTATATTTAGTAACGGCACTCGGATGGCGGAGGTAAAGGTCACGCTAGAAAGCCATTTGTTTTTGAGCCCCACGACCTTCGACCCAACCCGTGATCAGTCTCCCGACAATACCCATCAGTCGCAGCAACCTTCCCGTCGTTCCCTCACCTGAATGTCTAAATATAGACTGTGACCGGATGCCCCATCAACGCAACGCCCTCCCAGAATGCAGTACAGGATATGAGTGGAAGTGCATAGGTGATGTCACACATGAGAGGACCGCAACATAAGAATATTGGTTTATAAATGGTTTCATGTCAAAATGGCTGGAGGAATTAATGCGCTGCATCCTGTGAGTGCCCCGTAAACACCATTCATTTCTCGACATTTTTTGTCGTGAGACAAGGACAAAAGCGTGGAAAAATGAGTTTGATATTAAAGCGAAAACCCCATGTTTGTTCGTGTTTTTAGGTCAGCATGCAATTAACTCCAAAAAATTAATAACGTTTTTTTGTAAATGATAACATCTGGCATCTCATTTGTTTCTCGTGTCTCCTGAAAACCCATTTCTCTAGGTAAACCCTCGTGTATGTAGAAACTCCAATTGTGCTGAACAAGGTGTGTGTGTATGTGGGGGGGGGGAGGGATGCTTACGGATTAACTGTTTCAACGGTCCTGGGGGTCGCTGCAGGTCTTAAGCCACGCACCTGTCAGCGTAGTACGCATAAACCAACCCTTCCGTTCACTGTGGGAATTCTGTCATTTTATTGTTTATTGTAGCCAGGAGAAGAGTGCATGTCCCCGCGATTTCCGTCAACAGTATGAAAACAAGGCCATTTGAACAGACTGTTGGAGCTGCTTGTGTTTTCAAGGCCGCGCTTCTTCTCGAAATAATCCCAACTTTCACACGCGTTGTTTTTCATTTCAAATTCACTTACCTAACACCGTCCTATATTAAAATTCCTAGAACTTTGTCAGCTATTATTTCTCGTCTACACGCAGAAATTAGCATATTTTTTAAAACGCTTCTTTCTTTTATTTTTTTCCCTACTGCCCCAATGTTTTCACGAAATTAAACGCTACACCAGCCTTAAATCATACAGTCGTACATCATACAGTGCCTGGCCAAACTCCTTCTGTTGCCTAGACAAAATTATTCAGTTGCCTGGCTATACTCCTTCTGTTGCATGGCCAAACTCCTTCTGTTGCATGGCCAAAATCCTTCTGTTGCATGGCCAAACTACCTTCTGTTGACTGGCAAAACTCCTTCTGTTGACTGGCCAAACTCCTTCTGTTGACAGGCAAAACTGCTGTTGACTGGCAAAACTCCTTCTGTTG
>MUZC01003771.1:236910-253836 GCA_002072015.1 Radix auricularia
TAAGTCAATATACAATATCCCACAGCACCAACGGAAGTGCTCAGTCCAGCTATTAAGTCAATATACAATATCCTAGAGCACCAACGGAAGTTCTCAGTCCAGCTATTAAGTCAATATACAATATCCCACAGCACCAACGGAAGCGCTCAGTCCAGCTATTAAGTCAATATACAATATCCTAGAGCACCAACGGAAGTGCTTAGTCCAGCCATTAAGTCAATATACAAATCCTAGAGCACCAACGGAAGTGCTCAGTCCAGCTATTAAGTCAATATACAATATCCTAGAGCACCAACGGAAGCGCTCAGTCCAGCTAGTAAGTCAATATACAATATCCCACAGCACCAACGGAAGCGCTCAGTCCAGCTATTAAGTCAATATACAATATCCNAATATTTTAGTCACGTGCTGGCTAATGAAGCTCTGCGTGCCGAGTGTGGCACGCGTGTCACGGGTTCGCTCTATACAATATCCCACAGCACCAACGGAAGTGCTCAGTCCAGCTATTAAGTCAATATACAATATCCCACAGCACCAACGGAAATGCTCAGTCCAGCTATTAAGTCAATATACAATATCCCACAGCACCAACGGAAGTGCTCAGTCCAGCTAGTAAGTCAATATACAATATCCCACAGCACCAACGGAAGTGCTCAGTCCAGCTATTAAGTTAATATACAATATCCCACATCACCAACGGAAGCGCTCAGTCCAGCTAGTAAGTCAACTTAATGAGGAAGGAACAATGTTAACAAAATTCTCTCGTTTTCCAAATATGGTATTTGATTTATTACTTTATGTTTCCTTCAGACCTTATAAATGACTATTTCCCAATGTATATATATTTATTTGATTGACTTCCCAGCGTCTCTGAGAAAAGTGAAGACAATAAAAAGTCCAGAACCGTGGCCGTGGCCGTCTGCCTCGTTCTGGTGCTCCTGCTCGTGTCCATCGCTGTGGGTGTGGTCTTACACTTACACCTGGATAAAGGTGAGTGCTAGACGGTCATACCTTAAACGAGACATACACAGGATCTACGTAAACAAGATAATATTCTGACAAGCGTAGGGGTTCGCTGAATGCACATCATTTTTCATGGTTAAAATGTTTCTATCCTTAGGTATTTGAAAAAAAAAAAATCTAATATATTAATCCCCTTTTCCCAATTTACTATAAAAGCTAAATTTATTCCTTGCTTCAGCAAAAAGTCTTTTCTTTATTTTGAATCCACAGATTATTTCAGCTCCAAATCACAAAATACAAATAATCTAACCTCAAATGACTCTATATCACCGTTAAGTTACGCCACGATTCTCCCAGCATCACATAACTCGTCACATACCACAGAAATGATCTCCTCATCATCAAACTCACAGCCGCCTTCCTTGGCCTTTCCGGTAGGAGGAGTCCGTGGTCCCACCACATCCGACAATGACGACGCGGTAACACAATCCTCTAACAACCCTCGAGCTGAAAATGTCACCGCAAGGACGTTTGAAAATATTCGGATACGTCCCGTGGGCAACAATGCCACTCATGGGGTTTTAACCTCAGCACAGTTGAATGACACAGGAATACATCCCTTAAAAGGCACAACGCTGACGACGGTAAGAACAGAAATGCAAGGTGAAAATCTCCTGACATCCACGGATCAGGCGACCCTGTCTTTGTCTGGCTATTCAACGACATCAATGATGAAAGTGCCATCGTCATATGCAGCAATGTTAGCATCGACTGGAACTCAAGCGTCACTCACAACGAGTCATCTGTCCGAGAGATTTCAAAAACCAGCTTCACAATCCACGAACCCAACTTTGACATCCGAAACGTCATTTACAACATTCCATCAAATTCAATCTAAATTATCCAAAGAAATGTCATCTACATCCTCTGGAGAAATACCATCTTCTTCATCTCATACACTGCCATCTAAAATACCACAAGAAATATCAGCTTCCTCATCCCAAATAACACCATCTACAATACCACGAGAAATATCCAAGACGCAATCTAATTCATTCCAAACATCATCCACAATGCAATATTCGTTATCAGAAACTCCCCTGTCGTCCCAGAAACTATTAACGCCAACGAAAATGCCACTTTCATCATCCACGATTGAAGATTCATCACACCAGATGCCAGTTGCCTTAATCCATACACCATCTAATTTGTCAAAAATAAAGTCTTCGTCGTCCCAGATACCCTCATCATCATCACAGATACCATCTTTATTATCTTCATCTTCTCATACGCCGTCTTCATCATCCGAAATACCATCGCAAACGCCATTCTTCTCTACCAACAACAGAACAACTACCGATGGTGATACACCAACATCGTTTTACGCGCCCTTATCGTCAGCTAACATGTCCGCCTCTAAAAATCCGATAGCTTTTCAAAAATTCATCAATCTTTTCGAGCACCTAAATCTAACATTGACGAGTTCCAGCCACAATTACAGCGAAACGGTCTACGACAATCTCACGAGCCATCAACAAAACAAGTCTTCCGAGACAAACATTGGATTTGACCCCTTGCTCTCCGATACCGGGTCTGTGATGCACGAAATATTCAATCCCGCTGGTGCCGTCAACACATTTCAAACATTGACCGACTCCATCAGTTCAGACTCCGCGGCCAGAGCGAATACTCACTCACTTGAAGAGGCGTCAATGGAAGATCCGAATACTGTAAATCTAGAAAATCCTTCTCATTCCAATCAAAACAAAATTTCAACAGAATCGACTTCACGATTCGGACGATTGACCCAAAACAGAGTCCCTACCGGTGACGTCACGACAGAACAGATCAGTTCCACGGCCTCCAGACGCAGAGATTCCTCACCCGTGACGGTCGGTAAAGGGGAAGATTTTGGAGACAGATTTTTGTCACTGTCAGAAAACCCCAAAGAACCCAGATTGCCTGAAAACGCCTCATGGAAATCCTCAATTTCTATTCCAGGGTCGACCGAGAAAATACACACCGCTGAAAATGAAACGTCCTCAGTGAATCTCGATGAACGCATGTCGACAGAAACGACGGTCAAATTTGATTTTACTCACTTCTCTGAGGGTCAGAACAAGTCATTTTGGACTGGAGGAGACGGAAGGTACTCAAAACTTTCCAACAGACATCAAACGTTAACACAACATCAGTCACCGTTAACAGCGCATCAGTCGACTTCCGATCTGTCGAGGAATGGGGGTCACGTTTCTCAAGGAAGCATCAAGCAAAGTTCCAGAAGTTCACAGCCCCCGCAATCTTCCTCGAGAGACTCGTTAAAATCTCAAGCAGGGACTGACCAAGGTTCAAGCTCTGTAACGGCCCAGGCATCCAGCGGGGGACAGAAAGCTGCTGCTGGACAGACGTCTGGTACTGGACAGACAACCACCATGACTTCCGCCCTTAGACCTGTTGCTCCGACCCCCAGGTATCCATTCCAGAGAAAGAGGAAACCTTTGACCACCACCACAACTACCACGGTGGTAGCGCCCACAGTCAACAAACAGAGAGAACTGGAACAACTCAACGGTGAGTTACAAAAATGTAGGCCGCTATGCTACAGAGAAAACAGACAAATTAACGAGCTTTTCAAACACATTCAACTTTTAAACAGACGTTATATTAGACATTAGTTTTCCGTCATTCGATATAACATGACATTTCTGTGTTTCTTTGAAGTAATTGTTTTCTTTTATTTCCAATAGCTTTTTATTTTATATTATAAAAAAAACGTTAATTTTTTACTTTTATTTTCTTAAATATTTTTTTTTGCGAATTTTTATCATTAAAAAATTTACGCAAGACGGCACGGACACATATTTTCAGTGCAAAGTTCCAAACAGTCTTTAAATTACATAACATAACCGGTGACTATAAATTCTATTATTAGTTTAATCTATTTTCTTCTTCTTTTCTGAAATCCACCAATGACAGCGGTCTACGGCAACTCCAACAGTCCGGATGGCCTGTCCTTTGGTGGCTCTAATTCTGGTCCACCTGGAGAGATCGGTGGAAACACTTTGAACGATTACGACAGCATCATCAGGGACATGCCTCCACCGGAAGTCCTACCTTTCGCCATCGCCTCCAAAGTGGCGGTGACACCCCCAATCTTGACCACACGCCCGCCACCTCGCACGCCAAAGCCACCAAAAAGTAAATACCATGTACAGTGTACACAATCTTGTCTTGCCTGACAGTTAAGTTCATTTTGGTTAAGAGAAATGATCAGAAATGGGTGTGGGGGGGGGTAACAACAACATAATAGGACAACAGCTATAATAACAACAACATTGTTGTATTTGAAATGAATCAATCCTACCTTCTATTGAATTGTTTTGGCTTATGTTGAAATTTTGAACAGAATTGGAGATAAAACACTTACCACTATTGTCATGACAAAGGACAGCTCTTAGAAACATAACATTTAAAGCCACACTCCCACCAGTATTTCCCATTTTAAAGGTTATTTCCAGGTAGTCCCGAGTTTAAGTGGAGATAACCGAAATATGATGATAGACATCCCCGCAGCTATTGTTAGTCTTTGGGGATTCAAATTTGTTATCTGTTGTCCATCACAACTAAAGTAGCTTTTAAAATTATAATTATAAAAATTCTAACTTATGAAAACGACACAAAAACACTTGTAAGTAATTCCTATAAAATAAAACGACAGACATGATTTTTTTTTTTTTTTTTTTTTTGGGGGGGGGGGGAGGAAATAAGTTATAGATCTAGTATCTAATAGTTTTTTTTGCAAAATTACGGATTTTATTTTTAGTGTTGTATAACTTTTATTGACGAACTCTCAACGTTTGACCCCTGGCCAGTTGTACTCATCACCCACGACATTGTGGCTGAGATCGGAATGACCATCAGTGGTAACCTCAAGGTCGGCTGCACGGCCAAAGAGGCCTGGGGCTGGTCGTACATGGCCATCTCTCGGTACGAGGGCGAGAGCACGTTTACCCTCGAGTTCTTAGGTGAGTCAAACATAGGTACATGTACGAGGGCGAGAGCACGTTTACCCTCGAGTTCTTAGGTGAGTCAGACATAGGTACAGGTACGAGGGCGAGAGCACGTTTACCCTCGAGTTCTTAGGTGAGTCAAACATAGGTACGAGGGCGAGAGCACGTTTACCCTCGAGTTCTTAGGTGAGTCAGTCCTTAAAAAACATAGGTACATGTACGTGGAGTAGATTTTTTGTATCTCATCTCCCCTGAAAACCAATGAACTATGATTTAAACAACTGCAATGTGTTCAGTTTTCGCCAGGAAATAACTCAATGTTTTCTCTTTGAAGGGCTAGCTAAAGTTTTGTTATATTATAATTTTCTTTTATTGATATTTAAAAAAAATGGACAATTTAGAACGCATTGTGTATGGCATAGTGAAAAAAAAAGCAACACCCCATAAAATGAAAGCGGCAAAAAGATAAAAAAATCATTGGAGTAAAATAATCAAAAATATCAGAGCCGTTCTTAAAAAAAATATTCTAATGTTAAGCAAAAATAAAATTTTCAGAAAAAAATTGTATCTGTTAAAAGCTTTGTTTTAATGTATGATTCCGGACATAGATGTTTAGACAGAAATGATCAATCTTTTAAATTCAAACCTTCAGACATTTCAAAATTCTCAATTTATGAATTCTTATCTCAATCCAACTTCAAACTCGTCAACACTTTAAAAAAAAACACAAAAAAACACAAAAAACAAACAAAAAAAAACCCCCCAAAAAACACACACAAAAAAAACAAACAAAGAAACAACAACTCACATTGGCGCCAGACTCCCATAGTGATGGGTTTCAAGAATGTTCACATTTCCCCAACAGGTGGCATCGAGAAGCGGGACGAATGGCCTTTCATCCCCATCGACTCGCGCATGTCAGACTTCACGCTGCACCGTGATGACGAGATGGTCAACCTCGTTCTGGAAACAAAGTACGCGATGTGTGAGGACAAAGGTCGCTACCTCTGTGAGGTCAACGTCAACAAGACTTTCTTCAGCAAGACATTCAACGTCGATATCAAAAGTAAGTATCCAATAAGACTTTCTTCAGCAATCGGTATAAAAAGTGAGTATTCAATAAGACTTTCTTCAAAGTCGATATCAAAAGTAAGTGTTAAATAAGACTTTTTCAAGCAAGACATTGAACGTCGATATCAAAAGTAAGTATCCAATAAGACTTTCTTCAGCAATCGGTATAAAAAGTGAGTATTCAATAAGACTTTCTTCAAAGTCGATATCAAAAGTAAGTAGTCAAGGATGAGTATGTTTACATAGCAGTGGTGGTAAACCTTTTTAGTTTGGGTCTCTTGCCCCAAATTCATCCAAGACCCAATTATTTGTTTCAAACACTCTAATGAAATCCGAAAAGGGGGATTAGGGTTAGGGTTAGGGTTAGCTAGTTTGATTTAGAAAGTAATATTTTAGTCACGTGCTGGCTAATGAAGCTCTGCGTGCCGAGTGTGGCACGCGTGTCACGGGTTCGCTCTCACTGATATATGGCTTCTTTCTGTCTGCAGCTCTTGGTATGGCTGGAGAGTAAGAAATGTCAGCATTAGGGCTGGTTCACATGTACTAATTTTGATCAAAATTTGTTCGTGTGAACCAGCTATTAAGCATGTCAGGGGTTTTGTTCTTTGTAATATGGTTTTCAAATCAGGATCTTGAGTAGATTATCCAGTACAAAAGACAAAAGTTGAGCATTGTTAAAATAATTTATAGATACTTTTTATATACTGTTTTAGGTGAATAAGGTGGAGGCATTACTTAAGTGTCTCAAAAATGTTTTTTTGATCACACAAAGTACTTCATCCTCATTCAATTATTTGACTTTAAAATTTCACTGTCCAATTCAGCAAAAATGGTTACATTGATTGCAGCAAATTAAAAATACAATTTTATGAGATTACAGATTCTATTTACTCACGTAAAAATCTCACTTGGCATGACTACATCAGTGAAATATTTCTGTTTTAGACAGGCGTTAATTATATATAGAACATTTGGTGAGTAAAAACATGAAACGGATTTTGTCAAAGTTATGAACAGCATTGACAGCACGGGTTATTAAACTTTACTGTTGACAGAGAAACCAGACAAACCAACCCTGACGTTCCCGGACCAAGTGTTTGCCGGCGATGACGTCACTTTTGTTACTACGTGGAATGCGGGGAACCCTCTGATTGGTCACATTGTATACGACATCGTAAAAGGATTTACAGGTCAGAGTTCAAACCAAAATAATTAAACATTTTTTTTACGTTAGAGCAGTGGTTACCAGTTTGTTGCACCGGCATATAACAAGGGGGGTAAGTGTGTATGTGCACTTTCTATTTTAATGATGGATGGAAGTAGTTTTAAAAAAGAAGATTCCCCCCCCCCCATTTAGTTTAAGGCCATACATTCTTCATTATAAGCAGAGGGGGAGCACTCATAAAATTTAAATCCAAAATCGGTTCGGGATAAAATACGATAGTTTGGGGACTTTTGCTTAGAGAAATCAACTTTATACACGACATCTTATAGCAAAAATTTGACGTTTCTTTTCTAATGATTTTTTTAACAGGTCTTCTGTTTGCAGCAAAGAATGAACGGACGATTTCTTGGTATAAAGGTTGTGCTATTATGGTAGAAAACAGGTAACAGATCAATTGTAAAAAAAAAAAAAAAAAAAAAAAAAAAAAAACAACAAACAAACAAAAAAAAACTAACAAAGCAGCCCAGTTAATACTGGACTGATAAATTTTTCAGATTAAAAAAAAAACAACAAAAAAAAACAACAAAAAAACAACAAAAAAACAACAAAAAAAAAATAAAAAATTTACAACAAAAAAACAAAAAACAACAACAACTCAACAATCGGGAGAAATTATTATTAAATAACATCACGAGTTGCCTAGATATGTAGAATTATACTCACGCGTGGGATGACATTTCAGTAGTTACTCCATTCAAGGTTATAATTCCGAATCAACGCTCTTGTATTGTTATTTTATATATTGTCATTTAACCCGGGTAAAAATTGCACCATGTTACCTGTGAAAATGTTGCTGCAATGCCTGTAACAACTATGCCCAAAACTGCCGCTCTTCTGGGATGACATTGCGGCTCACGAAAATGTATGACTTTTCGTTTGAAATATATCCTGTGAAATACGTTTAACACGAAAATGTATGACTTTTCGTTTGAAATATATCCTGTGAAATACGTTTAACACGAAAAGCTCGAGATGTATCTGTCAATGGGAAATAAGCTCCAATGTATTTATATACACATTGTTCTCTCAACAGATTGCAAAATCGTTTAACACAAAAATATTTTGGTTCTTTGAATGAATCAATGATCCTGCATGTGGAAGAAAATCATCAGTCCCAAGCCTGCGCTCTTCACGGGGCTTCCCGGAAAATCCCCTCAGCTCTCTGGTCCCACAGGGAAAGTAAAAGCTGAGAAGACCCCCCGCCCCCCNCCCCCCCCCCCCCCCCCCCGAGCGGTCGCATCTGAAGCGTCCACATGGGCGTCCAGGACACTAGGTGTTAAAACGCCTCCCACTAAGTTGACCTCCCGAAGGAGGGGTGCAATTTTCCCAAACTTCGACTCACTACCACTTCGGCGCCACCCCGGCAAAGCACACGAGTCTTATATGGTTAGGACCGCCGCAATGCGGGGGATCATCAATGACCTACCTAGTGTGTGACCCCCATTGAAAGCTTTCCTCAGAGCTAGCGTCCGCTGCGTTCTTAATGGTTTCTTTTGCTATTCCGTACTGGCGCTTCTGTCCCTTAACCGGCACCGCTCAATGGCGTTGCTACTTAATTGAGGTGGACGAAACGGTCGCTTCGGAGTAACCCGACCCTCAACGGGTACTTTGGTTTTCATTATTGGCATTGAATCTAAATGCTTTGCCTTAGATCCGTACAGTGACTGTAATCATATGTGACTAGCACCTAACACCTAACATATCGGACTGCGGCATTGTCTTCCAAGAGTTGTCAGTTTCAGGTCACAGTCAGGTCCGCGACACTACTCGTCTGTTGAGCCACGTTGAAGCCACCCCTTCTCGAATGAATCAGCGACAGGAAGCTAATTTATCCATGAAATACAACGACAACATTGAGTTACCGGTTGAGACGAGTCTATTTTGTTTATCTTACCCCCGCCCCCCCCCCACACTTCTATCACCACCATACTTAAAAAAAAAAGTCTCGTCTACTGTTTCGTTAAAAAGAAACTATACGCCGTTGAAAGATTATTTATTGTAATAATCTTAACAAAAACGAAAAGTTGAAAATAATTTGAACTTTGTTTGAAATTTAAAAGTTGAAGGAAGCGATTGGTTTGTAAATGGTTGGTGATGTAAGCTATAACCGCCACCCCCCCCCCCCACACACACACAGTTGTTGGCCTGCTGAATGACACACATCGATGAAAACAATAATTACAAACTCAAACTCTTTCCATTCACTTGCGTTTTTGTTCGTGAACACATATATATCTAGCTAAAAAACTTGTTTTAATAAGAAGGGCAATAACATTCAATCTCCTGGGCCCGTATGACCCGACTGAACGTGACGTCATTGTTGTTGACATTTTGTTTGACTGTTCAGTTTATTGTAGTTTTTGTTGATTAGTTTGATGACTGCATTTACATCAGGACAAAAGTTAATAAGTGCAATAAAGTGCACAATAATTGTTATTGGAAGAATGTCGTTGGCGACTGTGTGAAATGTGGTGCAAGGATGGTGGCTAGGTTGCTTTTTTATAGCCGTCTTGACGGCGAAAATTATGCGGCGTTTTGAATGGGTTCCTATGTAGCTTTTTTTTTTAACAACACTTACAGCCCTAATTGTGATAACAATGTTTTAAATGGATGCAACCTCTGTTAATACCCGATGTGACCTCCGTCGTGACCTGATGTGAGTTCTGTTGCAACCTTGCAGGTACACGGTGACCCCTGACCTCAGTTGGAACGGGACCCAGATCATCGCCCGGATTGAACCGGAAAAGGGCGCGTCACTCTTGGAAAAAAGTATCGTGGAGAGAGTGAAGGCAGATAGAAAAACCCTGATTGTTCTTGACAGTAGGTTTGCTTTCATAACATTTAGTTTTTAACTTTTGACCACCTCTGGGTTATTATTTCTTTATTTCATTCCGTTGTGATCCAGTAATATATGATATATATCTGATCATATAGTTTATATTCAAGTTCTACTACTTTTGGTTTATGATCAAATAAAGTACCTTCTACAAAGTAAGTTGAAAAACAAAACAACAAACTAATGAAGATTAATCTTATTATTTAATATAGAGTGTCTTGAATATTTCAGGACATATGTGTGACGGGAAGGTGGGGCAGATGCTTCCGAACCCTTACAACGTCCACAGGTACATCTCGTGCAGTCTCGCTGGGCCGAGAGTTGAGCATTGTCCCAACGGCCACATTTTCAACGTCATCAA
This sequence comes from Radix auricularia, assembly GCA_002072015.1. Taxonomy (NCBI): domain Eukaryota; kingdom Metazoa; phylum Mollusca; class Gastropoda; family Lymnaeidae; genus Radix; species Radix auricularia. The sequence continues at coordinate 247,377 of MUZC01003771.1, forward strand.
GAAGGCGTGTGTCCTCGTTCTCGCCAAGAAAGAGGGAGGCAATGTCTGACCTTTAAGAAAGTGTCAATGTCTGACCTTTCAACTTTCACACATCATCCGCACGTTTATCGTCTGTCAAACTATCATCAGAGTCAACAAGTAAAAGGTATCTGAACACGACAGTAGCAAACAACTATAGTCTCGGTAGTTTCATAGACAATTCTTTTAATTACCTGAGTTACCATGGTGATAGCCATACAACACGGGAAGATGACTCTGAACGAATAAGATCCTTGAGTTACTACGATGAAATGTACATCAACAATTAAAATGCTTATATATATTATATTGTTTAAATAGTAATAGATAAGTATTGCGAGAAATTAAGGGAACGCTCAAAGCGATAGTCATACACCAATTAATCTATAAATATGATGTTAGGTATTCGTCACTTAGGAACTACTTGTAGATGACAAGATTTTGTGACAAGTGTAGATAACAAGATTTGAGGACTAATGTAGATGACAAGATTTGGGGACTAATGTAGATGACAAGATTTAGGGACTAATCTAGATGACAAGATTTCGGGACTAATGTGGATGACAAGGTTTGGGGACTAATGTAGATGACAAGGTTTGGGGACTAATGTAGATGACAAGATTTGGGGACTAATGTAGATGACAAGATTTGGGGACTAATGTAGATGACAAGATTTGGGGACTAATGTAGATGACAAGGTTTGGGGACCACATGTAGAATACAAGATTTTGATCAACACACTGTATTCCTAACTTTTGATTAATGGTTGTAATCATTACGGATTTGGAGAATTGCTATTAGAAAGTCAGACCAATACTCGTGTTTACAATTCTTCAAATCGAGACGCTATACCATCCAATAATTGGAAGATTTAGGGTGGATATCTGAAATGAACATAAATGTAGTGCGGATAGCTGAAATCTATACAGATGTAGTGCGGATAGCTGAAATCTATACAGATGTAGTGCGGATAGCTGAAATCTATACAGATGTAGTGCGGATAGCTGAAATCTACACAGATGTAGTGCGGATAGCTGAAATCTATACAGATGTAGTGCGGATAGCTGAAATCTATACAGATGTAGTGCGGATAGCTGAAATCTATACAGATGTGTTGAACATAATTTCACGGCCATATGATGAGATCACATTTTGACTGTATTACGATACTTTGAAAATCGTATAAATAAACTAGTGAGATTGACAGTTTATTTAGGACTTTTGTACTGAAAGCTTTCAATTAAATATAATATGTTGTGTATTCTGTAGGATTTATGAAATTATATATATGTATATTGTATAAAGTTCAAGAAGTCATGATCTATAACTAGTAATTATAGTCAGATATTGAAACTTGTCAATAATAAGAACTGTACTCAACACTTAAATATAGAGCAGGCAATTAACGGGATTATTTACATAAACACTTCAGCAGACGAAACGCGATGAGATGATTGGCTATTCAGTTTAAGGATTTGTGCTTGACATGCGCACTCGGCTTGGGTACCGAAGGGTTAGGTTCAGATCTCTGCAATCGCAGGAATTTGTTCCCGGGGCTAAGGGCGTCCCAGAGTCAAACCAGCTCCGAGTGAGTTCCTGACACTTGTCAGAAAAAAGGCGGGTGGGCATTGTGCCACATAATCCCCTCAAAGCCATGGCATGTGAATGCTGTGTCACGTGCCAACATACTGGGATGGTATTGGCGTTCATATTAAATTGCAGGGCACAATAGTCTTCTGCGGTGCATAGATATCAAGTTTTTGGGTAATTTTAAATTGTATATAAAAATAATTTGTGATAATTTATATGAATTTTACCATAAGAGTATATTTATTATTTTATACCGATTGTGACTTGTGACAGACATATATACACTCATATTGATATTTATTTTGCATGATACCAAATATGTGACTGTTAAATTTATCTTTATATCATTCCATTATATTCTCGTTGTGATAAATGATGTTAAATGTTTGTGTTTTTATACCTCTCCTTAATGTTTGTTATTTTCTCTGTTTACTTATCATGTTGATTTGATTTGTTAAAAATATGGTCTTATATTTTAAGAAGTTGTTTAAATGATTTATTAAAATTCATCTCCTCTGACCATTCGGTATTTATAGTTGTTGTCTTCTCATAAAAACATGCAAAAACTTTACTGTGATATAAAATTGTTGGACAACATAAACCCGTAGAGAATTAACTACATCAACAACAGCCTTGTCCCATATTATGGACAACGGTTCTACTTTTGCCATGACTTCCAAGGCAATTGTGGTTTGGCTTTGTAAGCGCCTCATAGAAATCTTAGGTCCTGGTGCTGGACACGACCTAACTTTCCCAGAGCTGACTTGTTGGTAAAGGCTTGGGCCTGTGGTGGGGGGTACTGTACTCCATCACTGACATTACACTGCCCAACGCTTTCTCCAACGCCCCAGTTGCTGCTTGTTTCATCACCCCAGTTGTTGCCTGCTCCAGTGCCCCAGTTCGTGCTTGCTCCAGCGCCTCAGTTCGTGCTTGCTCCAAAGTCCCAGTTCGTGCTTGCTCCAGCGCCCCAGTTCGTGCTTGCTCCAGCGCCTCAGTTTGTGATTGCTCCAGCGCCTCAGTTCGTGCTTGCTCCAGCGCCTCAGTTCGTGCCTGCTCCAGCGCCCCAGTTTGTGATTGCTCCAGCGCCCCAGTTTGTGCTTGCTTCAGCGCCCCAGTTTGTGCTTGCTCCAGTGCCCCAGTTTGTGCTTGCTCCAGCGCCCCAGTTCATGCTTACTCCAGCGCCACAGTTCGTGCTTACTCCAGTGCCCCAGTTTGTGCTTGCTCCAGTGCCCCAGTTTGAGCTTACTCCAGTGCCCCAGTTTGTGCTTGCTCCAGCGCCCCAGTTCATGCTTACTCCAGTGCCCCAGTTTGTGCTTGCTTCAGTGCCCCAGTTCGTGCTTACTCCAGTGCCCCAGTTTGTGTTTGCTCCATCGCCCCAGTTCGTGCTTACTCCAGCGCCCCAGTTCGAGCTTACTCCAGTGCCCAAGTTTGTGCTTACTCCAGCGCCCCAGTTCATGCTTGCTCCAACGCCCCAGTTCGTGAATAATATCGCCTTCAACGGGTTGAGCTTGGTGGTTGTGTTGAAGTTCAAGTCCTTCTACAAAATTGTCCATTTATTTTATTTCTCACCAAATGCAAAGATTTATTGATTATTAAAGACATTTTGAGTTTTACTTTGGTCAGGATTAAACATGTCGACTTGATATCGTAAAAAAATATCACAATTATTATTTAGATTAACTTTAAGGGCTTTTTTTGCATTTGTAATGAGCTGAGACATGGAGAACAAAGGCTGTAAACATGACCAGAATCTAGTCTTTCATTAACAATTGTCTAAGAAGGATTCTCAGAATTCACTGGCCGGACAAAATCAGCAACCGGAAACTGTTGCAGCGGACGAAACAGAAGACCATTGAGGAAGAGATTCTTCAAAAGCGGTGGAGGTGGATCGGTCATACACTAAGAAAACCTTCTTCTAATACAACAAGGCAAGCCCTGAAATGGAACCCACATGGTAAACTGAAAAGAGGCCGTCGAAGAAACACTTGGCACCGAGAATTGGAGGCAGACATCAAGAGCATTGGCCATGAATGGAAGATCCTGGAGAAACTGGCCCAGGATAGAGATGCCTGGAGGTCTCTTGTAGGTGGCCTATGTCCTAGGAGGAAGTGCAGACGCCGACGATGATCGGTGGATGCCCCTCATGGACGAGAAGGCTCAACAACAACAGCAATGATCAGTAGCAAAAGTAACCCCCCCCCCCAAAAAAAAAAAAAAAAAAAAAAAAAAAAAAAAAAAAAAANAAAAATACAAAACATAAAAAAAAACATCAAAAGTACAATCGACAAAATTTGTTCAAGAAACTATAGCACAACCAATGAAAGTATAAGACACATAAATACGAATAACAACATTATAATAGTGAAAGGTACAAAAAACTTAATTAGTTCTAACGGCAAAGTACAACAAACTTACAACAATCATAATTACCAACGTCAAAAGTACAAAAAAATATTTAAAATCGACCTCGCAGACATGAAAAAGTGGAGAACCTGGCCGGCCTTAGCAATTGGGGAGCCCTGTGCGGGTTTCTATGCGAAACGGATTGCGCATGGTCCACTCTGGGTAGGGAAAATTCAATGGAAAAGACGTAAACAAGGTAAGGGTTAGCCTGACCGGACGTAACAAAACAGCGAACGTTTCGGCAAAGAGCCTTTATCAACGAACATACAAGACACAAACAAAACGAAAATAAAAATAATAAATGAGAAATGAAGGAACTTAGCTGCAGTGGAATCCGAAGTATCCAAAGAAAAAGTGAAACAGAGAGATGACAGAGCGATTATATATAGGAAAGCAGAGAGGGGGCGGGGCAACCGCCTAGGTGGATAAAGAAAAGACCATATTCATCCCATGTGGTGCAATTGTGCCGTGACTCTCTATTAATCTGTTTTCAATCTGGACTCTCGTGGGTGTGTTTGTGCACGAGACAATAGCAGTGACTGCCAGGTCCTTGACACCCATATGGTCGCGTCCATTGAAGTGACGGGAGACGGGACACTGTTTATCTGGGTAGGGATAAGGAATTAATAAGGATAACAAGAAAATATAAAGATAGGTGGGGTCAATGAAAGTTTGGTGCCAACTATGGTCGTATGTAGTGGCCGAAAACTGACCATGCCGGAAATGATGTATTTTTTGGTTTGAATTTTCTTTTGCGTTGTTTGTTTACCATGATGTTTTACAAGTTCATTTAATTCTTTCTGTGATTATTGATATATAAAAAAGTTAAAATAATATTAAAAAAACAACAACAAATAACGACGTTCTTTTGAAAATATTTTCCCCAAAGCCCCTAATGTCCCGGACTGGGTTGTATAATTACAATAACTTCTGAAACAGAAAATTCGTAAAGCACCAATGCAGAATTAAAAACAAGTAATAAAAACTCGAATGAGTATTTAAATACTGTTTCAAGCAAGGAATTACCATTGTCTTTTCAAGGGAAATCATTCTAGATTACATTAAAAGTTATTTCAAATCAATAATTATTATGAAAGTATATTTAAAAAATGACGTCATGTTCCCTCACGCTACATCACACCAAGAATAATAATTTGTCAAATTAATGCGCACCTAGCAACAATCTCACACTACCATTCATAAAGTGGGAAAACTATCGTAATTTTAGAAGAAATTTTTTTTTACGGGAGTCGAATGAAGGCATATTTTTCAAAAAATACTTCTTCAACATTGTTCTAAATATTAATAGCTATTTTTTGTTTCAACCAGATAGATGTTACGTTTGGCGAGAAATTGACAAAAGACTGGATTTATTTTTTCCTGGACTTTCCAGGAAATCCAGTAAACCTTTTCGGTATTTTTTTGGCCGTTGAACATGCTTGGGACATAGATAGCATATTTGTAAAAGAGCAGATCCCTCTATCTGGTATGGTTAAGGAGGGATTTACAGGATCAAGCTTATCAGACATTTCGAATATATAAAACGCAATTTTTCCAAGGGAAATTGCGTTAAAAACAACAAATAATATACATTTTCTATTTTTTCCACTGTCACTTCACTGAAAAAAGAACTTTAATTGAAAAATATAATATTATAATGTTTGTAATACAAATTATAACAATGTTTGTGATACACAAGGTAGAAATGTGTGGGATACACAAGGTAGCAATGTTTGTGATACACAAGGTAGTAATGTGTGGGATACAGCAATGTTTGTGATACACAAGGTAGTAATGTGTGGAATACACAAGGTAGCAATGTTTGTGATACACAAGGTAGTAATGTGTTGAATACACAAGGTAGCAATGTTTGTGATACACAAGGTAGTAATGTGTGGAATACACAAGGTAGCAATGTTTGTGATACACAAGGTAGTAATGTGTGGGATACACAAGGTAACAATGTTTGTGATACACAATGTAGTAATGTGTGGGATACACAAGGTAACAATGTTTGTGATACAAAATATAATAATGTTTGTGATACACAAGGTAATAATGTGTGTGATACACAAGGTACTAATGTGTGTGACACAAAAAGTAATAATGTATGTGATACACAAGGTAATAATGTGTGTGATACAAAAAGTAATAATGTATGTGATATACAAGGTAATAATGTGTGTGATACAAAAAGTAATAATATTTGTGATACACAAGGTAATAATGTTTGTGATACACATGGTAATAATGTTTGTGATACACAAGGTAATAATGTATGTGATACACAAGGTAATAATGTGTGTGATACAAAAAGTAATAATGTTTGTGATACACAAGGTAATAATGTTTGTGATACACATGGTAATAATGTGTGTGATACACAAGGTAATAATGTGTGTGAGACACAAGGTAGTAATGTGTGTGATACATAAGGTAATAATGTGTG
>MUZC01003771.1:255124-275674 GCA_002072015.1 Radix auricularia
TGTGATACACAAGGTAATAATGTTTGTGATACACATGGTAATAATGTGTGTGATACACAAGGTAATAATGTGTGTGAGACACAAGGTAATAATGTTTGTGAGACACAAGGTAATAATGTGTGTGATACACAAGGTAATAATGTGTGTGATACACAAGGTCATAATGTGTGTGATACACAAGGTAATAATGTGTGTGATACACAAGGTAATAATGTGTGTGATACACAAGGTAATAATGTGTGTGAGACACAAGGTAATAATGTGTGTGATACACAAGGTAATAATGTGCGTGAGACACAAGGTAATAATGTGTGTGATACACAAGGTAATAATGTGTGTGATACACAAGGTAATAATGTGTGTGATACACAACGTAATAATGTGTGTGAGACAGAAGGTAATAATGTGTGTGATACACAAGGTAATAATGTGTGTGAGACACAAGGTACTAATGTGTGTGATACACAAGGTAATAATGTGTGTGAGACACAAGGTAATAATGTGTGTTAGACACAAGGTAATAATGTGTGTGAGACACAATGTAATAATGTGTGTGATACACAAGGTAATAATGTGTGTGATACACAAGGTAATAATGTGTGTGATACACAAGGTAATAATGTGTGTTGTGTGTGATACACAAGGTAATAATGTGTGTGATACACAAGGTAATAATGTGTGTGTCCTAGATGTATCCTTGAATTAATTACAAGGGATGTAAATATTAGATTTAGTTTAGAAAATGTCTCAAAATGATACTCTCCCTTTCATTTTAAGTTTCAAAAACTTTACTATTGACCCAGATATCAAGTAATGCAGGCAGGTAACACGCTGTAAGGCTAGCAGCAGTCACAGGAAGGTAATTCAGTTGCAGATTTGTTATTGTGTTAAAAAATAATATTATTGTTGGCATTTTGTGTAGTATTCCGTCGCTGTAATTATTGGTAATGACGTGAAAGAACAACATAAAATATTTTGTGAATACAAGGTGGTAGTTACCATAAAAGCACCACAATACCAGGTGACATTAACATGAAGGCACCACAAAACCAGGTGACAGTAACCCGAAGGCACCACAATACCAGGTGACAGTAACCTAATGGCAACACAATTCCAGGTGACAGTAACCTGAAGGCATCACAATACCAGGTGATAGTAACCTGAAGGCACCACAATACCAGGTGACAGTAACCTGAAGGCACCACAATACCAGGTGACAGTAACCTGAATGCACCACAATACCAGGTGACAGTAACCTAATGGCACCACAAAACCAAGTGGAAGTAACCTGAAGACACCACAATACCAGGTGACAATAACCTACTGGCACCACAACACCAGGTGACAGTAACCTAAAGGCACCACAATACCAGGTGGCAGTAACCCGAAGGCACCACAATACCAAGTGACAGTAACCTGAAGGCACCACAATACCAGGTGACAGTAACCTGAAGGCACCACAATACCAGGTGACAATAACCTAAAGGCACCACAACACCAGGTGACAGTAACCTGAAGGCACCACAATACCAGGTGACAATAACCTACTGGCACCACAATACCAGTTGACAGTAACCTGAAGGCACCACAATACCAGGTGACAGTAACCTGAAGACATCACAATACCAGGTGACAGTAACCTGAAGGCACCACAATACCAGGTGACAGTAACCTGAAGGCAACACAATACCAGGTGACAGTAACCTGAAGGCACCACAATACCAGGTGACAGTAACCTGAAGGCACCACAATACCAGGTGACAGTAACCGAAAGGCACCACAATACCAGGTGACAGTAACCTAAAGGCACCACAATACCAGGTGACAGTAACCTAAAGGCACCACAATACCAGGTGACAGTAACCCGAAGACATCACCATGGTCTTCGCTAGTAGTTTTTCCAGCGGGTGCAAAAATTACGTTTTTAATTTAACTGATAATGGAATACTGGTTAAATTTTTAATTAATTGAAGTTTAGTATAACAAAAGTGCAGAGAAAAGTCTTAGAAATTACTAATACTCACAAATTAGCGCTGTAATAGCTAAAATACAATATAAAATTTTAGCATTTAATAAATTAAAATCGTAAAATCTCACAAGAAATCATTTTTTTAAAGTGAAATAATATATGTGTAGAAGCTGCAGGACTACCAAAGATGGATATCAGAAAAAATTTTACAGGCTCAAAAAAAGTATTTTAAAAAAGTAGTGTAATCGCGGGTTTCCAAAATGCCGTTAATAGAAGATTTGGGGGCTTCTGCAGCATCTGACTTATCATTGAGGACATCAGTACAAGTCAACAGCCAGACATAACTGAGGCAACTGTTTCTAATTTGATTGTCGCTGACACGTATTCATTTCCTAAATTGGATATTGGAAGGTGTGTCTTGATACACGACCTTTCAAATGAGTTGAAATTGCAGCTGATTTGTGATTGTTGTACCCCTGATAAAATGTATGAGTTAAGAGCTGACAGTGAGGGAAATAGAGTTTTTAGTTTTTAGATATGCATGGTTAGCAAACTATTCACCGTGGCTTTTATACTCGCAAATGGTTAAAGGGGCTTTTGAATATACTGCGTCTTGTTTCCGCAAAAAGTAATTCGAGGACTTCAGTTGGCATTTGTCATCAAACCTTGAACAAAATATAAATATGTTTCAACGATGATCCACGTAGCCACAAGCAAAGCGGATGACACAGAGGCCCTCATGAAGATGCAAGCAATTTTGTTGAAAGCCAAAACAGTGTCTATAGATGAGCATTTGGACTCATTTAGAAGTCAAACTAAAGAAAATTGCAACAAAAAGCGTCCCATCATTTCTACAATCCTATTTTGCAGCATGTTTTAGCACTTCGTGGAAAAGAATCAAATTCTGGTAGTTTTTATGACCTGTTAGAGTCTCGTGTTGAACCTGTAGATGAAGTTCTTGGTAATCATTTGTAAATTTGTTCTTGTAGTGCCAAGCATATCTCGGCAACTACGCAAATGACTATAATCGAAATTTGTGGGTCTTTCTAGCGTGAAGATATTGTTTGTGAAGGAAATAATTCAGTTGCATTTTCTATACTTGCAGACGAGACAAATGACATTTCAGGCATTAAGCAGATGTCACTTGGTGATAGATTTGTCAAAGAACAAAATTGGAAAATGATGGTCACAGAAGAATTCCTGGGATATAGAATTGTCTATAGAACAGCTGAAGGTTTAGCCAACACCATGCGCATCATTACAAATTCATTAGAATTTATATTAGATATGACAAAGCTTGTTGGTTAAGGTTGATCTTCTACAATGGAAGGTAAAGAAGGAGGAGTCCAAGCAATAATTAGAGAAACTACTTAAAAGCACCATTTGTACAGTGGAGTTCACATAAACTAAATCTTGTCGTGAACTATTTAAATAATGTGAATGCGTACGAAACACAACAGGAACAAATAAGTCAAATATGGTCTAGTGTTTTTGCGAAAAAGTCCGGCATCATTCCGTCTCGCGAGACGATGGTGCATCACCGTTGGGTTGGGTTGCATTTCCTCGAGTGACTGTGCAGTCCTATCCTTGAGTGACAGTCTTTGCCACAGTTTTTACACACGAGTTCTGTGCTTCCAAATGTTTTGGCCTTTCTCCTAGCTCTTCTGTCTGCAGCCTCCTCCATTCTTCGCTCCTCGGCTACTATGACGCCCTCTTTGACAACTGTACGCCACGTAGATCGGTCTTCTGCCTTACACTCCCAGTCACTTGTATGTATTTTGGCTGCTTTCATGTCCCTTTGACAGACATCTTTAAATCGCAAGCGTGGGCGACCTGTTTTCCTCTTTCCTGAAGCAAGTTCACCATATAGGAGGTCCTTCGGGATGCGGCCGGGGCTCATTCTTTTGACATGTCCTAGCCACCTCAGGCGTCTTTCACTAAGAATTGAGAACATGCTTTGGGTATTGGCACGCGTTAGTACCTCACTATTAGGCACTTTTTCTTGCCATTTAATACCAAGGATGCGGCGCAAGCATCTCAAATGGAAGCTGTTAAGCTTACGCTCTTGTGATGTATAAGTGGTCCATGTCTCGCTCCCATATAGTAATGTACTGATGACACAGGCTCGATAGACGCACAGTTTGGTTTTCTCCGTTAGCTTGGTGTTTTGCCAGACCCGCTTATTTAGTTTAACCATTGTTGCGGCTGCCTTGCCAATTCTGCTGTTTATTTCTTCTTCAATGGACAGTGTATTGGAGACCTTGGATCCCAAGTAGGTGAAGCTGTCCACAACCTCCAAGTTTTCATTATCGATATTTATGGTAGGAGGAGGTCGAGTGTCTTGGGCCATGATGTTTGTCTTTTTCAAGCTGATTTGCAGACCAAATTCTTTGCAGGCATTGGAGAAGCTTGACACGAGTTGTTGCAAACCAGATTCTGTATGTGCTGTTAGTGCCGCATCATCCGCAAATAGTAGCTCTCGAATTAGGACATCCGTCGTTTTGGTCTTGGCTCGGAGGCGGGCAGTGTTGAAAAGTCCTCCATCAGCTCTGGTATGTAACCAGATTCCCTCACTGCTATCCTTGAATGCGTATCGAAGAAGTACAGAGAAGAATATTGCGAAGAGTGTTGGTGCGAGTACACAACCTTGTTTAACTCCGCTGCTGACAGGGAAGGCCTCTGACTTAGCTCCATCGAACTGTACTGTGCCAAGCATATTTTCATGGAACTGTCTGATGATGGCAAGTAGGTGAGGGGGACATCCAATTTTTGCCAGTATTTGGAATAGCCCGTTGCGACTGACTAAGTCGAAGGCTTTTGTAAGGTCCACAAATGCAATGTATAGTGGCATCTGCTGCTCTCTGCATTTTTCCTGGAGCTGTCGTATGGAGAACACCATGTCTATGGTAGACCGACCGGACCGGAAACCACACTGAGATTCTGGATAGACGCGGGATGCTAGGCTTTGTAAACGTTTTAGTATAACGCGGGCAAAGGTCTTTCCTACAATACTAAGGAGTGAAATGCCGCGATAATTATTGCAATCACTCCTATCACCTTTGTTTTTATATAGTGTCACTATATTTGCATCCTTTAGGTCTTGGGGGATGTAGCCCTGTTCCCAGCAGAGGGACAGAATCTCGTGCAATGGTTGGAGTAAAGCTGTCTTGCCACTCTTTAGAACCTCTGGTGGTATTCCATCATTCCCAGGCGCTTTTCCACAAGCTAGACTGTCAATTGCTTTGCTCAGCTCTTCCTGTGTGGGCACGACATCAAGTTCTTCCATGAGTGGCATATCTGGGATGTCATCTAGAGCGGTGCTGGAGACTGTGGTAACTGTTGAATACAATTCCAGATAATGCTCAACCCACCGTTTTAGCTGTGCTGCCTGGTCTTGAATAATTTCTCCATTTTTGGACTTTAGGGGAGCAGCTTTTGACGTCAAGGGGCCCGTTGCCTTTTTGATGTTTTCGTACATGACTTTTGCATTGCCCATGTCTGCAGCTGATTGTATACTGGAACAGAGCTTAAGCCAGTAGGTATTGACACATTTACGTGCAACCTTTTGGGCAAGTGACTTAGCTGTTTTTAAAGCATGCAAATTGTCAGGTGTAGGCTTTTCCTTGTAAGCCATAAGAGCTTTCCTTTTTGCTTCAGTGACGGGTTTCATCTCGTCCCAATGTTCATCAAACCAGTCCGTGTTTTTGTGAGATTTTTTGCCAAAGGCTTGTATTGCGGATGTATAGATTGTGTCTCTCAGTTGCGTCCATTTGGAGTCAATGGTGACGCATGGGGACATCTTTGAGAGACTTTCCTTCACCTTGTCTTTGAACAGCTGCGCTATCGCAGGGTCTTTCATGCAGGAGGTATTGATGCGTGGACTTCCCTTTTTCTTTGTGTGGTACGAGTTTTTCCTCATTATTCGTACTTTGCTGGCGACAAGGGAATGATCCGTGTCACAGTCGGCACTGTGATAGCTGCGAGTGAGTAGGACGCTAGCTAGTTGTGCACGCCTGGTGATAATGAGGTCCAGCTGGTGCCATTGGTGGGATCGAGGGTGTCTCCAAGATACTTGATGTATATCCTTGCACTTGAAGAAAGTGTTGGTCACACACAAGCCTCGTGAGCAGCACAATTCCAGAAGCCTTTGTCCATTTTCATTTAACTTTCCTCTTCCGAATAGTCCAAGGCAAGTGGGCCAGGCTTCGTGGTCGCTCCCCACTCTAGCATTGAAATCTCCTAGGAGATAGATTGCCTCGTCTTTGTGGATGCCGGCTATTGCCTGGTCTAACGCTCCATAGAACTGGTCCTTCTCTTCCGGAGTTGAATAGAGTGTTGGGGCATACACACTAAGAATGTTTGCTGGGCCCGCAGTTGTTCTGAGTCTTAGAGTGAGGATCCTCTCCGTGCCTGATGACGGTGGTTCAATGGATGGTAGAAGAGTGTTTTTAACAGCGAAACCCACACCATGCTGTCTAGGTTCCTCTTTCGGTCTGCCTTGCCAGAAGAAGGTGTAATTGGCCTCTTTGAGTGAACCGTTGTCTGGGAGCCTGGTCTCCTGAAGGCATGCTATGTCAATCTTTAGCCTTTTAAGTTCTCTATCGATTATTCCTGTCTTCCGTGTGTCGTTTATGGACTGCAGATCATCAGTGATGCCGGGACACATAGTCCTCACGTTCCAGCTAGCGATTCGAAGAGCTGGGTTCTTCTTTTTCTTTTTTGTATTTCTTGGTGCAGGGCTTAGTGGCCCACTTGTTGAGTGGTACTCTAATCTCCACGCACCCAGTGGAGAAGGCAGGCCATGACGGGATAGCACCTATTTGACTGGGGGCTGCCCAGTTTGAGGCGGGCGGTAGCTGTCCAGTGAGACATTGGTAGTCTCTCCCACCTGTAGGTGCTCCAATTCCTGATTTTCTTTCAGGGTTTACTCCCTTAGCCTTTCCCGCAAGGCAGGTATAGCCGCAAGGCAGCGGAGGATTTGTATTCGGAGTTTCCTTCTCCTAGATGAACTACCAGCCAAGGTTTTAACGAGCATCATCTACCCGTAGGGGTGCCAGAACCGGGGTTTGAACCCGTGACCGATTTTTATTTGTATTTTTTTTAGAATTGTTTTTGTACTGCAGCGCACTAACACTTTGACCACCGCGCCCCCCGAAAAAGTAATCAACGAAGAAAACTAAATCGAAATGTTCCTTTGCTATGTGAAACTAGATGGACACATACATAAAATCTTGCGTATTTTTGTCGAAAATGTGACAGAATTTTTTTTTAGAACAATCAGTAATGTAATCAGTTATACATGTACGTGCAGATATAATTCTTTTTTATGTTTGATATATGTAAACGGTCTTCAATGTAGTAAACTTGCACGGAATTTATTTCAGTTTTATTGTAACAAATTTATGCAATTATTATAAAATGTAAGGGGGGAATGCCCCCCTTGCACCCCCTTGCCTACGCCCATGGGCACCACAATACCAGTTGGAAGTAACTTGAACACATAAAACACAATGTTGTAAAATATACATTTAAACCATCATATCAAATACCCATCATATCAAATACCCATCATATCAAATACCCATCATATCAAATACCCATCATATCAAATACCCATCATATCAAATACCCATCATATCAAATACCCATCATATCAAATACCCATCATATCAAATACCATGTACAGGAGCACATGAACGTGTGGTCGTTTAGCTGACAAACGAGGAAGATGATATTTTTAAAAGGGTTGCTACAGCCTTACATCAATATAAAGCGTGCGGCGCAGAGGAATTTAATGTTCTCCACTAGAACAACTAAAAAATCCAAAACGTGCATTCAGATATGGGGGCGTGGGGGGGGGAGGCGGGTGTAACTATATTGGTTTCCAGAAACAGAAACTCACAAACATTTGTTACGGACCAAGCATGAACTTTCGATCTATTTTTAATTTACTCTATAAAAACGTGCATTCAGAATTCCAATTAAAGTTAGTCGTTACCGATTACCCCTTACTATTTAAAGTTACATATTTCTCCCATTTACTGTCACTGCCTGAATCTTTCATAAAATAAAAAAAATATTACTCACCAAACAGGCACAAGTGATTTATGTTATTACGAACAAAAGGCTTTTTATACAGCTTTCAAAACACAACAAAAAGTTAATCAGAGATGAGTGTTATAATAATAAAACTGTTTATCAATAAAATCTAACGTGATGCATAAAGTCTTTGATACTGGGGTTTGATAACCACTACAACATTAAATGCTTTTAAAACATTGAGCAAGATTTTAGCAGGGGCCTCACTAGGGGTAAGTGTTAGTTCATTGTGACCCCCCTCACACAAAGAAACGCTAGGGCTGCGGGAATTAATTTCTCGATTAGTCGGTAAAAGTTTTTATCGATTAAAATTATTCTAATCGATAAAATAGCGATTAAAATGAAAGAGAATATTTTGATATTTTTTTCGATTTATTAATAAATAATTAGTTATTAATAATTAATAAATTTTCTTCTCCATTAAAAAAAAAAGATTTTTAAAGTGTAAACTTTAAAATAAGCCGTTTTTATTAAGAAAATGATAGAAAAAATGAAACATTATTTTTACTTAATTAACAATAACAAAATTTAAATTCATTGACATTATAATGAACTACTCATGGTTCAACCATGCCGGACACCAAGAAAGCTGTCTAACCCCAACGACCAATACGCTGGCAGGAAAAGGTAGTGCAGAGGGTGGGGGTCATCGAGACCAACAGTGCGTTCAATTGAGGTCAATTACTTTGTTATTTCAGAACAACAGAATAGCATGTATTTCGTAGCGTAGTTGTTATTACATTCGCCTAACACGCGGTAGGTCGTAGGTTTAAGCCCCAGCTAAGATATTAATTTTTTAATTTTTAAAAATGTTTGTGTTTGTGCACATTAATTTAACACTTTCTTTTCGAACATGACTTCGCAACACGGCTGTAAGTTTTGTTTCTCGACATTGGCATAATAACTTTGTGCTCTCTTTCGTACTCAGTGACAGAAAAGTAGTCACACACTCTCCTCAACAATTACTTTCATAAAGTGTCACCCGTCACTAAATCATTAGCGGTGTATGCTACGACGCTGGTCGGCTAGTATTTAAATATATCTCCTAAAAATATGAATAAAAATTAAATACTTAAGTTATGGGTATTTTTTAAAATGCCCTAAAAGGGAAAAATGTGATGGAAAATAACAAGGTAAAAAAAGTCTTAGAAAAAAATCATAACTTTTGAACCACTTAGGATATAAAGATTATCTGTATGATTTTGTTAATCATCAATTTCGATACAGCTGTATTACTTTTATATTTTTAAAATCAATTTGAAATTTCAATCCAAGTGCCTAAAATTTAATGCGTTGTTTAACTTATTTTTATTGCAATCTATGTTTTAAAAATTTATAGATCTACTAATTTAATTTTTTTTTAATTTTAAAGTTAAATATTAAGCTTAACGTGTAATAAGTTAATTACAAATCCCGATTCTATTTTAAAGATACTTTTAAATGATACTTGTAATTGTAATAAGTTTTCAAATTCGTTATTTTTTCAAAAGTTAACGATTAAATTTAAATTAATCAATAACAGCCCTAATAAACGCCTTTACTACAACTTACTTTTAGTGTTAAACAAAATTACTATTGCGCTATTAAGTTTACATAAATCTTCTAAGCCGTAGACCCTGCGAACCGTGGCAGAGAATTACCTCTGTGTACTCCCTCACTGTTTACCCTCTCCAGGTGTCCCCACTAATGACTAGGATGGGGTACGGGCTAAGTGGTTAGTAAGGATGTGTCAGACCAAGAATATATTGACACTAACTTTGTCCAGTGGCACGACTCACGTGCTAGTCCCGTGACGTCACCAGAAGGCAGATATCGAGTTGACACGGAATAAGAAATTGACAAGTTTTCGAATCCACGCCATGCCTGTTATAAATATCTCTGACACTTGAGAATTTGGCTGGAATGGACTACATAGAAGTCACCTGGCAAAATACTATATCTTGGTGAGGGGAGTGGGTGGGGGGAAGCATCTACCGCAGCTGGCGCATGGGCGATTTAAATGGACAAATATTGTGGTTTTCTTTTCTTTTTTTTTCTTCTTTTTAGGGGGGGGGAGGGGAGCATTACATTATTTTAAGTGCAGAGGTAACAAAATCGTTAAGGGTGTATGGTGTTTGTGTGTGTGTGTGTGTGTTGGGGGGGAGAGATTGCGTCAAAGTCAGTTGACGGCTCCATCAACCTCCTTACACACAGTTCTCAGATGTAACCAATCACTTTTAGTCCATCCATCCAGCCATTCATTCATCCATCAATTCATTCACCCATCCATCCATCCCTCCATCCATCCTCAATCCATCCATCCATCCATCCATCCTCAATCCATCCATCCATCCATCCATCCATCCATTCATCCATCCACCCATCCATTAATCCATCCACCCAACCATCCATCCATCCATCCATCCATCCACCAAGCCATCCATCCATCCATCCATCCATCCATCCATCCATCCATCCTCAATCCATCCATCCATCCATCCATTCATCCATCCACCCATCCATTAATCCATCCATCCATCCATCCATCCATCCATCCATCCATCCATCCATCCTCCATCCATCCATCCATCCATCCATCCGAACGTTCGTCTGTCTATGTGTCCTTCTGCCTGTCTTTCTATAGTTATCTATAAATCTAATCTTTTCTATCCAGATATATTAGATACATGTGTATGTCTTATACACATGTAATATTTTATGCTGGCACTTACAACGGATTCTACCTCTAGAGGGCGCCAGAATCTTTCTATTTTTAAATACACAATAATTGTTGTATTGTTATTATAATTTTATTATTATGACTGTATTATTGTAGTTAAATGTTATAATTGTATTATTCAATACTTTTTATGGTGGGCATTAACCAATGTTCCCTCTAAGGTTCGTTGATCCTTGTGCACAGTAAAAAAGCTCGCGTGCAAAGTTGCGCAGAATCCATTGTTTGTGTAAAAATTTAGAAAATTTGCATCGAGGCGTTGGTAAAATATAGATCTATGCGCGTCCGTGCAGCTTAATGGGAACATTGGCACTAACTCTTAATTTGATAAAATTTCAAATCATTGTTTAAGTCATGAGGCACACATCCCAAAATCTCGAGTTAATTATTGAACTCATCATACGTTACGTTAAAATACTAGCGAATTAAAAAAAAAATTCCTTTAATGTAGTGCCAAAGTTAATTTCTAAATAAGATTAAGATGGCGTGAAATCCTTTCTCTTCTCCAAACGAGGCATCGTAGTCGGGATACAAATTTCAGACAAATAAATGGCTGATATTGTCGACGACGTTTCAAGTCTGCATGTCCACCCAGTTTAGGGGCTGGATACCACAAGAGCCATGTCCACCCAGTTTAGGGCCTGGATACCACAAGAGCCATGCCCACCCAGTTTAGGGCCTGGATACCACAAGAGCCATGTCCACCCAGTTTAGGGCCTGGATACCACAAGAGCCATGTCCACCCAGTTAGGGGCCTGGATACCACAAAGGCCATTTTCAAGTTTTATGCCTCAATATCATAAAGGCCATGTCCACCAATGTTTAGTGCCTGGATATCGCAACAACCATGTCCACCAAAGTTTAGTGCCTGGAACCACACAAAAACCAGATCCACCAAGGTTTAGGACCTGAATGCCACACTCAAACCGCCAGTGTTTGACTTGACTGGAGTGCAAGTCTAGTGGCCTTTAATTGGCTGCACGCATCGGTCGGTCCGTTGGCTTTCACGGTCTCTGTGTTGGTTAGAACCTGGGATAAACATGGGGTTGTTGACAGGGTGCTTGGCTGTTGATGATGGTTTTGGTCGTGTTGGTAATGGTGATTGTGATGGTGGTGATGGTGATGGTGGTGATGGTGATGGTGATTGTGATGGTGGTGATGGTGATGATGGTGATTGTGATGGTGGTGATGGTGATTGTGATGGTGGTGATGGTGATTGTGATGGTGGTGATGGTGATTGTGATGGTGGTGATGGTGATTGTGATGGTGGTGATGGTGATTGTGATGGTGGTGATTGTGATGGTGGTGATGGTGATTGTGATGGTGGTGATGGTGATTGTGATGGTGGTGATGGTGATTGTGATGGTAGTGATGGTGATTGTGATGGTTGTTTCTGTGATTGTGATGGTTGTTTCGGTGATTGTGATAGTGGTGATGGTGATTTTTATGGTGATGATGGTGATTTTTATTGTGGTGATGGTGATTGTGATGGTGGTGATGGTGATTGTGATGGTGGTGATGGTGATTGTGATGGTGGTGATGGTGTTTGTGATGGTGGGGATGGTGATTGTGATGGTGGTGATGGTGATGGTTGTGATGGTGTTTGTGATGGTGGGGATGGTGATTGTGATGGTGGTGATGGTGTTTGTGATGGTGGGGATGGTGATTGTGATGGTGGTGATGGTGATTGTGATGGTGGTGATGGTGATTGTGATGGTGGTGATGGTGATTTTTATGGTGGTGATGGTGATTGTGATGGTGATTTCTATGGTGGTGATGGTGATTGTGATGGTGGTGATGGTGATTGTGATGGTGGTGATGGTGATTGTGATGGTGGTGATGGTGATTGTGATGGTGGTGATGGTGATGGTGGTGATGGTGATGGTGATTGCGATGGTGGTGATGGTGATTGTGATGGTGGTGATGGTGATGGTGGTGATGGTGATTGTGATGGTGGTGATGGTCATTGTGATTTTGGTGATGGTGTTTGTGATGGTGGTGATGGTGTTTGTGATGTGGGCGATGGTGGTGGTATTGGTTGTAGTTGGCTAAAGGTGGTCTTGGGAGGGGGAGACGACAATGTAAGACACGGGAATGCCTGGATGTTATCACTGGCACTGTATTAAACCACGTGAATTTAATACCAGGGCTTTGAAAGAAAAATAGATAAATATGATAATTGAAACAATAAATAATGAAAAAATCGATCTTTGACCTTGACATGAGACATGCGTATAATATAAAACACAATATTTCAAATGTAAATTTTATCAGAATGTGACACCTGGGTCAACCCAACCCCACCCACCACCCAACACCCACCACCCGAAACCCACCACCCACCACCTACCACCCACCACCCACACACACATAGACACAGCAACTTACCATTCTATAAATGATAAAATACATAAACTTTTACAAGTAAAGCTGGCATTAAAACGGAATGTTGACGCAGTAATAATTATATCTTGTATGATCACTATTTAAGTCCTATGAAATTTTCGCGTATTAATACACTAGAATTTTAGCGATTGACAACATTTTATGGAAATGTAATGATTATATCACCAATAGAACAAATCAAGAACCAGGGAGAAAGTAGTTCAAAATTTATAAAACTTACATGATGTAATTGTATATTATACAAATGTTGGGATATCAACTTAAAAAAGAAAAAACATTTATTGTTCAAATTTAACGTTAGGACTATGGTTTTAACAGAATGAAAACTATATGTCATATGGCAATGTAACTACGGAATGACATAATTTGGGAAATAATTAAGAAGTTGTTGAAAGACAGAAATATATTATACCTATAGAATCTAATTGTTGAAAACTAAAAAAAAAAAAAAAAAAAAAAAAAAAAAAAAAAAAAAAAAAAAAAAAAACCAACAAGAAACCGAGTTTATAACTCATCATCACCATCGGCACGCTTCCGTCTCAAGGGACGATGGGGCGCCATTGTTGAGTTGCATTTCCTCGAGTGCCTGAGTGAGCAGTTCTCCCCACGAGTGACAGTCCTTACCACAGCTTTGGCAAACAAGTTCTGTGCTTCCCAATTTTTAGGGTCGTTTTATGGGTAAAATAAATAAAACGGAGTTTACAACTATACCTCCTGTATATTATGTGATTAAAATGAGAATTGCTGTGTTAATAAATAAGAAAATCCTAACGGAAAAATAAACTAAAACTTTGCCAACTTAATTCCCGACACTTCGACTTGAAATCTTCAGATTATTTTACAATTCTTAAACTTTACAATGGAATCAACAATAGATTCGAAGATTTGAGGATTTGAGGATTTGAGGATTTGAGGATTTGAGGATTTGTCTTGAAATCTACACAGAGTCGTACTGAGACTTGATGGGGCACTGAGATGTCTTATTGTCTTATATTCTATACAGGCGATCTTTCTTGACTAAAGATAAATGCTTCCACAGACCATGCCGGTCTGTTGGCAAGTGATGCAGCGTTCACAGGTCACGGCTTAAAGGGTTCCACTCATTACCCAGCCTTCTTTGTTTTCTTAACTAGTGTTTGGTGCCCACTCGAAGCTGAGTGGACCACCGTGCCACTTATTTGGGGCCTTTTATAAGTGCAGATATTCTATGTCAGAGTCTAATATTATTTTTGGATACATAGGGGGTTAAACTGAAATATACTCGAGTAGTGCATAGATGATGAAATAATCTTTAACTTTCATCATTTAAGTCATAAAAAATGTTATAATTTAATATAATGCCAAAAGAGACAAAAGTCACAAATTATGAATGTTTATTATATAATCTCTCGAAAAGTGTTTTCAAATTTAGGAATTATATTAAACTAAAACATTTTCTTTCTTGGCGTTGACAAAGCAAAGCCATGACGGATGACATAACCAAAACATATGCTAAAGAGTTGCGTTATTGAACTAACAATAAGTGTTGGCGCCAATCACAAAGTTTTAATCAAAGTGTTTATGACTATTACTCACTGAAACAAATAGGGAGGGGGGCAAGAAAATCTGGGACCTAATCTATAGCTCGTGTAGCGAATAGGTAAATCCAGCTCTGAATATACTATGAAATGACACTAACCTCAGGGATATGAAGAGTTGAAGTAATCAATGATGTTTATGTTAAGCCAGAAATTATTCCAACACTCATCATATTTAATGGAATTTAAAAGCAATACTTGTAATACTTTTATGTGCCGTGAATTGAGGTTTTTATGTATTTGTTATATGCGCCTCCGATATAGGGGGTATTTTCAGGATGCACATAAACAATACAACTGATTTCTGTATAAGATTTTTAACCAGCTAATATAACGAAATTTCAATCAAAATTACAACCTTCGACCTTCCATTCAAACCCATTAACAAAGCTTGGTGCCCTATCATATTATATTCTATGCTCTCAATGATTGGTGCACCGCAATGACGGTCATGGCGCCAATATTCGCACAGGCACCTAAGTACAAAGTGCGTTAAAAAAAACCTCGCTCCAATCTTACGTCGGTTAAGTTGAACCCCCTTCCCCTTCCCCCCGGGTCTTTGACCTACTCCCAGGCCAAGAGTGCTGTAATTGACCCCATTCACACCTCCCACCTAAATTCGGTGACCTCACCATCTGTGCACCAACCACCAGTGCACCGTCAGTGCACGACAGTGCGGTCAACGGCACACCCAATTTCGCTTGCCTCGACACAAATAATGACATTGTGATGTTTGAAGTACGTGGGCGGTTACTCGGGTATTGGAAACAAAAGGTAGGGTTCGCGCTCGACACTGAGAGAAAAATAAGTCCCATCATAAATATGACTGTCGCGTCATAAAGGGATACTGTAAAAAAAAGCTTATTGTATATTTGCATTGTTTAATAATCTCATTAAAATATATCTCAAATGGTAAACGCTTAAAATTTATATCAAGCACTCGAACATTGCAATTTCTTTTAAAAACTTTAAAAAAAAAAACAAATATTATACAAACAAATCAAAGTTCTATGTACGTATATCATTTATCAATCTTCTTTATACAGAGTATATAAACCAAGTATATACTAACAATAACTTAAATAAAGATCAACAAAATATCATATATGCATAATATTTTAATTATGTATCAAATATATATGTAAATAATAAATTACATTATATATCAACATTGCATGTTTATCCAAAAATTTTTATAAATTAAACTTACAACTCTATCAATATCTTTGTACATTGGCCTATATAAAAATCACATTCATGTGCTCTTTATTTTCAAATACATTTACATATATATCATATATAATTTGAACATATGCCATTGGTATATCCAAGACTTATTAATCAATATTCATAATTTGCTAAGTATGTCTGTCCGTCCATCCCGTTTGTAACGCTATGTAAGGTAACTCCCGATTGAAAACAAAGAAGAAAATATAGACGTAAAATAATTTTAAAAATGTTGGTTTCGAGATTAACAGAGCGTGTTTCTCGCCATGAAATATTGTGACGTGACGTCATTATTTGAGCTTATATCAATGTGTGAAAAGCGAACGAAGTTAAGAGAGTGATGGTTTATTTGAAGTGATTAATTATTTTAATTTTGTGTGTGTATTAAATGTCCGTTTTTTTGTGTCTACGTGAATGTCAATATTATTTAAGTAACTCTAAATTTAATTTTCTATAACATCAATTCGGTTTGTGAGATTTACAATTCGTTTGTGTTTGGTTCTGAAGTTTCGATGCGTTTTTAACTACATAAGCCATTTTTTATTACTGCTAATGACGTTTGTAAACTTATTCTTCAGTTTAGCGTTTGTTTTTCGTTTATACACTACGAGGTTGCATATTTGTACGTTAAACCCATATTTAAATATCGGAATCCCTCCCCCACTCCCACCCCCCAAAAGCACAGTGCATTAGAAATAAAATATGTGACTGTAATGTGATCTACATCAAGTACACCTGTGATTTGAAGCTGTTAAAAGTTCATTGAAGATTATGACTTGTCAGTTAATTCGCCCATTTGTCCATACATTATTACTTCAACATTATCAAAAACACGTAAAATATAAAATGTAACTATTTACACGTGTAAATTGAAAATAACTATTAATTTTGCATGAAACGTAATAGGAAAAGTTTGTCACGGGATGAAATAAAAGATTAAAGTATCAACAGTTAGTTGTATTTACAATTAAATATAATAAACGTTTTGAGAATTAACATCAACGCCTTCATTACTGTCAAGTCGTCAGCACCTTTGACAGATCTATTATTACATTGGTCCATACATTATTACCACCACATAATCAAAAAAGTGTAAACATAAAAACACATCTATTTACAAATCAAGAGCTCAAGGGAAGAAACGGCTATGTTACATATTTGTAGTTTTGAGATAATCAAGTTTTAATGTTCAAAATTATAGATCTACAGATTGCATATAAATCAACTAAATAGATTTGAATTGTTCATTGGGTAGGATTCATATATTTTTTTTTGTCATAAACCGGATTCTGAAATTCTATTTTTATCTACTTTCAGATACAGGGGACAACTAAAAAATTTCAAAAATATCATACAGCTGCTTCTTATCTTGAGGTCTTCAAATGTAAATAACAAAGAACTATTTTTTTGTGTGCATGAAACCTTTGAAGTAAAGTTTATCACAGGATAAAAGAAAATATTAAAGTACTACTAGTTAATCGTATTTACAATTGAATATACACGATTTAGGTATTCTATTAAAAGTTTTCATTATTTTCATCTAAGTTATTCTTCCAGCTCTGTAAAAAACAACAACCTAGTATAAGACCCATTAAAATATAACATTTAAACAGTGGCGTAGCTATGGGAGGGGAGACAAAATTCGAAATCCCCATGGGTTCCCACTTGAGGAGGTCCCCCAAATAAGTGTCCAAATTTTAAAAAAAATAAAATATTACTCTAGCGCCATGTATGTGGGGCCCCAAAGAGGTTAAGCCCCCGGGCCCACAAGCCCCTAAAAATTCCTAGAAGCGCCACTGAATGTAAATGACAATCAATTAAAAACTATTGTGTGTGTGGGGGGGTAGGGATAGTCCAATTTTTAAATATGTTTTATTTTAAACACACAAACATCCACTCTCGTAGTGTATAAAAGAAAAACAAATGTTAAACTGAAGCATAAGTTGACAAACTTCAGTTGCAGGAATAAAAAAAATGTCATTGTAGTTCAAAGCGCATCGAAACTTGACAACAAACACAAACCAAGTGTAAATCTCATATAGCCGAATAATGGAAATTATACATTGATATAGAAAATTAAATTTAGATAACGTACATAATAAGAACATGGCAAAACATGCACGCATACAAAAAAGGGACATTTAATACAAAAAATACACAAAAATAATAATATCAAATAAACCATGGCTCTTTTAGCTTCGTTCCCATTAAAATATTAATTACACCTTAAATTATGACGTCACAAAATATTTTATGGCGAGAAATATGCACTGTTAATCTCGAAACCAACATTTTAAAAATTACTATATGTCTCTCTCTCTCTCTCTCTCTCTCTCTCTCTATATATANTATATATATATATATATTTAAAATCGGGAATTACCTCGCCTAGCGTCACGGACTGGACAGACGTGACGGATGTGACGGACGGGACATACCTTGCAAATTATGTACATTTGATTAACCCTATAAGGTGGTGTTAAGTCGTATTTTGATACGAAATAGTCTTTTTACCGACTCGAATCATGTACTTAAAATCGTCCAACCATATCGATGGTGGTATCAATGGAAAGCTCTTTTTTTTTCAGATTTAGATAAATATAAATTCCCGACCATCAAAATGTATAAAAAATTTGAAATCGATGATTCGCGTTCAAAAATTATATTTTCTTGACCTACTTATGGGGTTTCCGCATGTCTATATTTTTTTTTACCCAAATACTTTCAAAGATATCCTATGAGCTAATGCATTTTTTTCACTAGTGGTAGTACATGTACTAGTAATTATTTACTAGATAAGACAAGATACGCAATTGACTGAGACAGGATCAATAATCAATGAATACAATCTAGACCTAGATTGTTTTTTAATTCCGGTGTAACAGGCCAGATTAAACCCTTGACCAGAATATACCCGGGTTTAATCTGGCCTGTTACACCGGGCTCTTCCAATGATACTTATGTAGATGGTACATTAAAGCTGACCTCGCCAGAAAAGATGTTTACTTGGACATTTTATTTCTCTGCAACTCATGCTCAATAACATTCATTTGGAAACCTATTTATTTTGATTTCAATTCAATTTCATTCAATTCACTGTGTAAAATTCTAAGCATTCCGAATGTTAAAGGATAACTTAAGATCGTCATTAATGTGTGCAATAAAAATTCAACTTCATGATTATGACTATAAACTGTAAAGTAATTTTGAGCTAAAAAGTTAATAATAAGGGCGCGAAGAAGTGAAACATACGGACATAGGGTGAAAGTAAAATATTTAAAAGGGACAAAGAGGAAAAGTTGAGAGAAGCTAGAAAACAATGAGAAAGATTCAGCTTAGGCTGATAGAAAAATTTTTTTTTGTAGATCTACAGTTATTAGACAAAATAAAATTTTAATAGGATATTTTTAACAAATTTAGTATTTTTTTTCTGTGTGATCTTTAGACACAAATAAATATTTGAATAAAAAAACTTCTTTTATAACTGCCTTTCAATAACCCATAATTTTGACCCCAAAAAAGGGGAGACACTTTTTTTAAATTTTAATTTTTTACACGAGTGCATCCATAGAAAGGTCCTTGTATTTAGAATTTATATAAATGATAAATTATCTATGTGTTAAATTTAAAAGTTATAAGTAGTAATTTAAAAAGCCTTAATGTTTTGACATTCGCATCTTTATTTGAGTTTCCATGGAAAACTAAGAAAATTTTGAAAAGAAAAACAATGCAAATTACACCCATTGTCATACGCTATGAGAAAATTATATTTAAAATCGCTCAGAACGATAGATAACACATTTTAGAAATTTGACCCCCACCTCCCTTAGTCCATAAAGTACGTCACGCTCCAGAGAGGGGGGAGGGGGTGTAAGAAAGTGTGACCGTCAGTGACAGGGGGAGGGGGTGTCTGGCCATTTGTGAAATTTGCCTATCGAGTGCATCTATTTTTTACTATACCCAAAATCGAACGGGCAGATATTTTTAGGCGTCCAAGATCTAAGTCCCCCCCCCCCCCCCCCAAAAAAAAAAAAAAAAAAAAAAGAAAAAAAGAACCCTATCAAGTACAGGATCACAAGGGGCACTCAGAGCAGTCATATTGACGTGTCAGACAGTCTCAAGACTCACAGATGACATCACACAGGGAATCTCCACTCGTCAGTGCTCGAGACGGAACGACAGCCGATGCTCGTATGGACACGAAAAGAAACGGCCAAGCTTAATTTTTTTTTTTTTTGCCCAAGGCTTCAAAAGAATTATAACGGTTTCGACACACCCGAGAAACACGTCATCTGACACGTTGGTTTGAACTCTGACGCTTGACACTTGACCTGTCCTGGAGAGGTTCATTGACTTTCTCCTTTACCTTTCTACTCCACGTAGCATCGCCTTATACAGTTAAATTTGAATACCCTCCAATCGTTGTCTCTAACTTTAATAAATGTATCAAGAGAAATATGGTTAAAGCAAAAGATATAACAGACCCCCCACCCCCCTAAACAATATCGAGAATTCTTCCTGTCTTAATTTGAACGAAAAACTGATATAGTTTAATT